>JAJEJO010005717.1:0-17991 GCA_020662805.1 Glaucomys volans
AAAATGACAAAGGCAATATATTCTATGCAAGAAATAAAACATTTTCTATTTTTTTTAAAGTGGTTTTACTCTTTATCTTTTCTCCCAATTTCCATACTGATTAATGAGTATGTAACACAATAATAATCAGTGTTTCAAGAGGCAACATTCTACCTGATTTGAGTCATATTAACAATCTGATTCACCTAGAATGGAATGAGAAAATAACATTTATCACAAATTATTTTATGGATTTTATAACTTTATATTTGGTTATCAGAAAGAGTAAAATTTAAGAAGTTAACCAAGAAACTTGTCAATATGATATAAGCATTAACATCAATCAATTTACTATTACATGATCAATTTCAGCAAATTGAATAGCCCCAACTCCTAAAGATTTATTTTAGCAACTACTATTAAAAAAAGAATATAGAACAAAGTGCTATGGTAATAAAGGAGTAAATCAGTACCATAGACTTACACATTAAACCTGCACAACAAGTAGTATGCACATATTTAAATAAACAAGATACACTATTTTGTTTTACTGAAGGACTTAGGCCTAATATCCAAAAGGGAAGTGACAATTAACTATAAGAATGTATCTTTTTAAACAATAATATCAGGAAATACATATCCCAAAGTGTCAGGCACCATCCATGGTCAGCAAATAAAACCTGGCTTGGTTGAGCCATTAGACATGGAAACTGGCTTTCAGGAACTGACAGTTATGAAAAATTGTTCCAGATTGCCTGAATTTTGTGGTTTCCCTGAAGACTGTTCACTGCTAGACTTTGCCAGCCCTGGATGTGGGAATGACCCACTAGAGCAAAATGGCTTGCTTAGCTCCACCCCATCCTGTTTCTTAGGAAGAAGGTCCTCCTGTCCCCCTTTGATTTGTACTGCTTTGTATAAAGAAAACGAGGGCTCCTCCATTTTGTTAAAGCCAGACCTTTATTAATGGCTCAACCCCTCACCCCCCCATTCTAAAGATAACTCTGTCTCCCGTTTTTCTGGATGACAAATGAATTTCTTAGCAATTAGTTCAGAACCAGCCCGTCCCTCCACATGAACCCTCTTCCTCCCCCACACAGATGTATGGTTATACCAAAGCATTTCATTCTAGTAGCAATCATCTTTGAGAACCCAATAATGCTGACATTGCTTTAAAAAAATTTAAAAGATCTTAAGACATTTTTAGAATTGCTCACAGATTTAATAAAGTTATCAAAGATAACTATTTTCATTTTTTATTTTGTCTGCCTTTTACTTGAAATAATGAGTAAATATAAATTAAAAAAACAAAAACGAAAACCCTGATTTTCCATGGTACAGAAAGGGTGCAGAAAGGGACTTGCTTTTCTTGGAACACTTTCTTTCGAAAACTTGTGATTCTTTCTCTGCTCCTTTGAGGATGTATATGAATCTTTTTAAAAGCTAAGTAGGCTTCTTGTCAGTTTAAAACCAGGAATATTTTCTCAAGGACCTGGGAGCCATCTCTGAAAAGTAAGCATCAAGGAAGATAAAGTCTCTATCTCCAGCATCTGTGAGAAGGTAGGAGCCTAACTTCAGTGGGTACCTCACTTCAAGTTTCAAAACTAACTCCTGCCACAAAAATATGAGTTTATTTTTCCTTTGGATTTATGCCAACTAGCTATCACTGATGGTTGCCCTAATTACAAGGTAAATTTGGGATGTACTATGTGTGACATATGGTGATGTCAAGTCCTCTTATTTAAGGACTAGTGGTCACTTCTTCAGAGTCCATACATAGTAGGTTGTATGTGCTTGACTGTGTAACAGGATGAGAGATTTCTTTCAGTTTTTACAACCTCTTGTGGGTTGCCTGCAATGCACTTCACATTCTGGTTTAATGCTTAATTGATAATAAAATTGTTTTCTTTCTCTTTGGCTTTTATGGAGAGGTTTTCTGAGTTGGTAGGAAATTTTTATATTCCTTCAACACAACATTCTCTGTCTTGAGCATCTACCTTGTTCACTCAGATAATTAGAGAATTTAACAAAGTTTTAAGTAATGACATCCCTGGAAAAAAGAATACAGTCTCCTAAGCTGACTACTTTTAATGGGATAAACAATTTTATATAGAAAGAGTTATTTTAGTAGAAAATCATACATAGAATGGCTGGTCTAAGTTAGGAGGGATACTGACATGCATTTACTTCTCTGTTTATCCACAATTCTTTTGAGAGAACAGAGAAAACACATAAGAGATTAAATCCATCACAATGCTGAGGGGTAGGTAAAAGAATGAGTATATTAACCAACTGAAGGTTTTATTAAATTTTTAGAAGACAGAAAGTGGATATCAATGAACAGAGTGTGGAAAAAGCTTCACCCCAAAAAATATGCAGACAAAAGCTACAGTAGAGATTCAACCATTCTTCCCTGTATCTATCTGCACACTTAGAATCAGCAGGTACAAAGAGGGATGGTTAGAATAGATACAGACATCACAGAACTGACTGGTGGGTTCCCTTATGGCAGATGTCAGGAACACTTACTACCTCTTCCAAACACTGTCAGAACTTACCCCAACCTCTAAAGGGCCACATCTCCTAGTGTAAATGTTAGTGTACCTGAGTAAAAGTCAACTTTAGGCATTTAAGTTTAAGGGTATAGCATAGTTTAGATCTTGAATGCCCACCAAAGATCATGTGCTGAAGTCTTTGTATCCAGCCTGTGACACATAGTAGAATCTTTAAATGGTGGGACCTAATGGAAGGAAGTTGGGTTGTGGGGGGCATGCCACTGAGGGGATATTAGGACCCCACCCTCCTCTCTCTGCTTCTCAGAAGCAATGAGGTAATCAGCTTTGCTCCACCACATGTTCCCCAGCATCATGTACTTCCTTGCCACAGGCTCAAAAGCAATGAAGGCAACCAATTATGGACAGAAACCTCTGAAACTGAGCCAAAATAAATCTTTTCTTCTTACAAGTTGATTATCTCAGTCATTTTCTCACAGCAATGGAAAGCTAACACAAGGTAGGAATCCAAATCTGCTTTCCCTCTGCATGAAGGAAAGATTTATCAGTCAACATGCCTCCTTTCTACCTTTCCACACAGAGAGGGGAGAATTTCCTTAGATAACAGAGGTATATGTTTAGAGCAACCCACTCCAACTTTGTAGCAATCTATTCCTTCATTCATAATATGAAAGGACAACCATAATATTATACAATTCATATTATTCCAGCACACAGTCTCCTCCCCCCACCACCCCTACTATCCAGCACCAAATCTTTTCATGGTTGACATAACTTCAGAAACGAATGAGAAAAATTTTGCTCTTCTTGTATTGCATAATTTGGGGCCATAAGTTCCTTGAAAGTTGAATAAAAATTATCTGTGAAAACATCTGGGCATAGGGCTTTTGGTTTGGTAGAATTTTGACTAATAAAACTTTTTTAAGGATTATAGATTCTTTACGTAACAGACATTATGTTCCACTCAGTGTACTTCAATACATTCCATCCCAATTTCCAACCAACAGCACTTCAATCATTTTACCCAAAGGCTATGCGACCTGCATACTCATGATAGGCTAAAGTGTTGGGAAATTAACATATCCCCATAAGACCATTTTTTTATAGAAGTAGAATTACCAGGTCAAGTATGTTTTTAATTTTAATAAATATTTATTTGGTCAAGATTATGCAAGAAAAAAAAGATATTACATGAATAAATATTAGAAATGAAAAAGCAGATATATATACTCATTCTTAACTAGGTAGAGTTAGTTGTAATTACAAAGTCACACTTGGGATAGGTCTGCTAACAATCTAATTAGAAGGACTACATTCTAGCAGAGGCCACCATAAGCCCTTCAACTACTATCACAGCTCAACATCAAATGTTTGGCAAGTTAGTATAGATACATTAGAAAAGGGATTTCAAGCTGGGCGCAGTGGTGCACACCTGTAATCCCAGTGGCTCGGGAGGCTGAGGTAGGAGGATCTGAGTTCAAAGCCAGCCTCAGCAACTTAGCGTGGCCCTAAGCAAGTGAGACCCTGCCTCTAAATGAACTATAAAACAGAGTTTGGGGATATGACTGAATGGTTAAGTGCCCCTGAGTTAAATCCCCAGTACAAAAAAAAAAAGTGGGGGGGATTTCACTGGTGAAATTACTGGCTTGTTAATCAGTATATAGGATGTTAGACACAGGTTAACATTGGTGAAATAAGTTTTGTCAATATCCAGTTTTTGGCTAAATATTTTAGATTTTTTTCACCATTACAGGTACAGAGTGTAAGAATGTAGTAAGGCTTTCAACCCAGGTGCACACTTAATTCCCTAGATCAGAGTTTCTAAAACTTTAATGTGTATATAAATTACCTAGGAATGCTTAGAATTTTTCAGGAATAGTTGTGGGCATCTCTCTATTTAATTATTCAAGCATTTATTTATAACAGTATGGGCTCATGAATATTTATTTGATTCTTAAAATTATAATCAAAATTATTGTTTTGTTGCTCAAGCAATTCTAAATTTGACCATTTTCAAGTTGGCTTTTTTTTTTCTTTTTTCAGTAAGCTCTTCCTGACTTTCTGAAATAACTACAAGATACTTCAAACTCCTGCATCCTGCATTTTTACTGCTTCAGCCCTAGAATGGGCCATTTCTTCAAGAAGTTCTTGCTCATTTTATTGGAGAGTAGTATTTAGAAAATAAAATCAAAGACCCAGACATGCTTATTATTGCTAGGGTGCTACTGTTTTAAATCCCTCTCAGCAGACAGAGCTGTGGAATAGACCTATAAAGTCATCCCTCCACACTCACGGGAAGAAGAAAGAAAGGAAGGGGGAGAGATTATACCTATATACTATATACACCTATAAACTTTTTTCTCTGCATCATTCCCTAAACAATATACTATTGTTACAGGACAGGGGCCTTCTGGGAAACTTAGGCAGAGTGAAGACTACCCCCAGCTTTCAAACTCTGATTTTGCGATCAAGTCGGAAAGACTTCAGGCATGTCGCTCAGAGTAATAGGTATGAGTTTACTGAAGGGATAGGAAAAGGGAAAGGGGACACTCAAGGGACAAAGTGGGTCCTCTCAGAGAGGAGAGGGACAATGTACCTCTCCTGCATTCCAGTTTTATTGGGGATCCCAGAGAAGTTTCCAGAGAGTTCCACCCAGATCCACCTCTTGACTTTTGACTGACAGCAAGATGACATCAGATTTTCAAGTCCTTACTGCCATGACAACTACAGTTCACTTTGGCCTAAGAATCTAACTGGATTCTTAATCACAAACCCTTACAGATTTTAAAATTAGGAGGAATTATCCTTATCTCCCTGAGTTTCAGGATCTAGTCTTTGATGAGGATTACCTTCAGGGTAACTTGGGTTCCTCTTATTGACATTATTTTGGGGCCTGTATTTCTCTTGCAGGTAACGAGTAGTTTGCTGAGGAATGTGGCATATCCCGTCCACCTAAGCCAGGCAGGGCTACAGGGCTACAGGTAAATTGCTTCTTGGAAAAGAAAGCATGTGGGGGGTCAACATGATGTGCCCATTTTAGAGAATTATTCCCTTAACCTCATGTTCTCACCACTCACTTCTGTCTGTCCCCTCACTATAACTTTAACAGAACAGTTCCCCCAGAAGTAGTCTTTAAAAGAATTACTTTCCCCTTTTCTTCCTAATCTTTTTCCTAATCTTTTAACAACTCATCCCTCTTCCATAGTATTCTAAAGAGAGGCCTCCCTTATAACAACCCTTCCTTTTATTAGTTCCTGTGAAGTGACTTTCAGAAAAGCAATGCCTTCTGTCAGAAAAGAAAATGCAAGCTAGGAACAGTGGAGCATGCTTGTAATCTCAGTGACTCTATATGCTGAGGCAAGAGGATCACAAGTTCAAGGCAAGCCTGGATAATTTAGGAAGACCATGTCTCAAAATACAATAAAAAGGATGGGGATGTAGCTCAGTAGTAGAGCACTCCTGGGTTTAATTCCCAATAGGGGCAATGGGATACAGATGATGGCCCAGGGGGTTGAGATCCATTTTGATGTTTTGGGAAAGGAGGAGACAGATATGTGGAAGGACAAATAATGGAGATGTGGATGTCCCTTCATGTGGATGTCCTCCCTCTTGTCCCACTGTACCACCTATTTCTCCTATAAAAGCCCTTTGCACCCCTGATCCCCTTAGGAGAGATTTGAGATGGAAAAGTCTAGTCTGTTTTCTTTACAGCTAGCTTTGAATAAAACTGTTTAATTCCACCAAGTTTTTTTCCCCTCAATTTTTGGGTTGAGTAGTGAGCAGCATGGACATTGCATCCCTGAAACAACTATAACAACTATTTACACAGCATTTATATGAGGTATCAAATGTATTCTAGAGGTGATTTAAAAGAATACTAAACAATGCGCACAGGTTATAGGCAAATACTATGCCATTTTATATAAGGGACTTGAGCATCCACAGACTTTAGTATCCAAGGAGAAATCCTGGAACCAATCATCTTCTAGAGATACTAAGGAACTATCCTGATATCCTAGTTGATTAAACAACAGTTTCCTGTGTAAAGGTCTAACAAATGAGCAATTACATAACCATCACCAAAGTACCATATAGGACTATTCCATCACCCTAGAAATACCCCTGTGCCGTCATTTTACCTCTCATAACACTTTCCAAATTTTCTAAATGGTGCAGGTTTACTATAGCAGTGAGAAAAAAATTAAAAATGTATATTTTTGAAAGCAAATATACACACTTGTAAATACTGAAACAGACTGAATTTGGGAGTCTCCTTCTGAAATTAGGAGCAAATTCATCATGCTAAGAAGGAAAGTTGAAGGGTTCTCCCAACCACAACCACTACCATCATGTCCTAAGGAAGTTGAGAATGGAGATTCCAGGCCTGTGTAGCACCCACTAACTAAATCTATACATGTACACTTCCTGTCTTTTGTCTCACATCCCTCCCTCTGCTGCCTGAGTACTGCCTTTTCTCTTTTAAAAGTCTTGCTCACATTCAGAGATCTCAAAGATGGAACTTTTGAAACAAGTTTCTTCTTTCTTCAAAGCTGGCTTTGAATAAAATCTATTTTCCTACCAATTTAACTCCAAATATTTTTGGAAAAAACTGAGCATACTGTTAGCCTAAACTCTTCCCCAGAGGTAGTATTAGAGCCACCCAGTACCCATTTCTAAAAAGATAACTACAAAATATTAGCCAATTATATATAGATACTAGGATCGCCAATGATTTTCATTTTTTTCTTTATACTTTTTCTGTATAGCTTTTCAGTTTTATGATGAGTATATTTCACTATAAAATCAGATTAATTTTTTAAAAATCAGATTAATTTCTTCCAAGAACGCAGTGATGAGCATGATATATTTTAGAAAGGTTTCCGTGAAAAGTATTTGATTTTAAGTGGCATCCTGGCAAGAAACATTCTACACATGCAAAAAAAGATCTACAATTTGTTTTTAATATCTAACAAGCTATTCAAAGTTTAGGAAAAGACAACCCACTAGAAATATGAAGAGAAAGGTTCATAGAAAAAGAAATAAACATGTTTTAAACCATGCTCAATGTCTCTCACCATTAAGGAAATGCATATTTAAACAATGATTAATATCATTTCTACCTAACAACCTCTGATAAAACAGAATTCCTCAGGTGTGGCAAAACAAGTACTCACATACATTGTTGATGAGAATGCAAACTGTAACGCTTTTTGGAGGGTGATTTAGCAACAGTTAAAATTTTAAATGCTCATTAGCTTTTGTGTGACAATTCCACTTCATGGAGATTATGTTAGAGTGTGTATGCAAAAAAAAAATTATATATATAGTTAAGTCAGAAATCACTCCTCCTCAAATTATAACTTAGTTTTACACTGTCTACTTGTGAATGAGAATATGTGGCTTACCTTGAAAACTATTTTCTGTTTTGCATAAACACTTAAATGTTCTACATATACTGTCACTTGTCACTTCTATTTTGATAATGATGGTTAAAAATGGTTTTCTGTTTTGTTCTGTTTTATTTTTTGCACATTTCCTTATTTCTTACCTGCTATCAGCTTCTCCGTATCAGGTAGATGAGTGAACTGTCTTTTGTATTCCTCATTTCTGTCCTTATATGTTGAACTTGAAATCTGCAACAATAAAAATTTTTAATTTATGCTTAAATATAATTGTAATATCTTAGAAAATAAATGAAATTTAAAATGCTTTCTATGCAATATTTTATGTCCTCATATAAAAAACATAATTATCTCAAAAACACTAAGGGGAGAAAAAAGAACAAAAGAAACTACTTCCAATGTGACAGAAGGGTTGGAAATCCTCTCTTCAAAAGTGAAAATATGGGAAAAAACTGATAATAACAATCATCTCAAATGGCTGGAAACCAACAAAAGATATACAATAAACTATAAAATAATAGTTTATGAAAATCATTGAACTTGGGTAAGTACAGAAGAATTCTGTGGCCCTCCTTCCTGGACTTGTTCCCATAACCCCTCCTCCTCTACCAGTTAAGTCAGTGTGATAGTTCTACCAAGGTAGAATAGGCCACAAAAACTAGCAGCTATGTTGACAGAGGTGATTGAGTTCATTGGGAATGGAAAGCAGGAAATCTATGCCCAGAGGTAAAAGGGAAAACCCTGAAGCTATTCAAGTAAGTATGAAGGTATAGTCCTATTGCTGTGAGCCAAATGACAGATGAGCAAGGGACTTTACAGAGAGATCTTGAAGGGGAGGCAGCCACAGGTGGGCTTCATACACTCTCCACATATCCCTGGCCAAACAGGGCTTGCATGTGTATGTGGAAGAGACTAGAAATAGCCAAGCCTACATTATCCCTACATTCCTGACTAGGGACTCAGGAGATTCAAGAGAACATAAAAACTGGGACATACTCAAAAATGGTCTAAACTTTGAATATATTCTCTAATCTACACATCTGTCAGTAGAAGGGAAAAGTTGTACTGGCAGTATGTATTTGAACACATCATTAACCAATCACTGGTTGACATGGATGGTGACTCCTAGAAATTCAGTCTTAAAGAGAAAACAATATAGTTGGGCATGGTAGGCCAAGCTTGTAATCCCAGCAACTGGGAGGCTGAGGCAGGAGGATCTCATGTTTGAGGCCAGTTTCAGAAACTTAAGAGCCACAGCAACTGAGTGAAACCTTGTCTCAAAATAAAAACCAGAAAGGACTAGGGGCGTAGCTCAGTGCTAAAACACTCATGGGTTCAATCCTTAGTACCAAATTTAAAAAAAGAATGAAAGAAAAGAAAAAATATTAAACTGAGCAGAAATGTTAGTTCCCACGTCACAAATTATTAAACAAATATCAATAATGACAACCCTTTGAGTAGAGAGAATGCAATCAGAATCCAGAGATGGTATATTATCTAAATAGTACAATTTTCAGCAAAACTATAAAACATGAAAAGAAACAGAAAAATATGATTCATACAAAGGAAAGAAAAAAGGACAGGTAATAGAAACAGTCTTTAAGGGTCCCCATACATTGGATTTAGCAAGCAAACATTTCAAAGCAATTATTTTAAATATGTTCAAAGCACTAAAGAGAACCATGCTTAAATGAAAGCAAAACAACAATGATTCTGCAAGTATAGAGAATTTAAACAAATATATATATATATATTTTAAATTCTTATTTATTTATTTTATAAATCTTTTAAATAAACAAATGGACATTCTGGAATTGAAAATTACAACCCCTGAAATAAAAATCTCACTAGAAGGATTCAATCAGTAAACATGAAAATAGATTAGTATAACATCAAATATGAAGAACAGAAGGGGGGAAATTTGAAGAAAATAAATAAACTCTCAGACACCTGCAGGATAACATCAACTAAACCAAAATGCATGAGTATCAGAAGGAAAAAGGAGAGGGCAAAGAAACATTTGAAGCAACAGTGGTCAAAAATTTTCAAAGATTTTTAATAAACCTTAAGAGAAACAAAGAGCATTGCACTTAGACTTACAATTGTTAAATTACTGAAAAACATGTTCTTGGCATTGCCATCTGGTGTCCTCACCAAAGGCCAAACCAATGGGGCTGCCTGATTGTGGACTTGAACCTCCAAAACTGTGAGCTAAATAAACCTTTTCTCTTTATAAAGTTAGTTGCCCCTAATATTTAGTTATAGTAATGCAATACTGACTGAAACATGTCCCATTCAACAACAGCAGAATTTTGAATATTATTATTTTTTGCTATTTTGGCAATTGCATCTAGGGGTTTTCGACTACTGAACTACATCCCCAACTCCTTTTATTTTGTATTTTGAGAAAGGGTCTTGCTAAGTTGTCCAGGCTGGACTTGAATTTGAGATCCTCCTGCCTCAACTTCCTGAGTTGTTTGGTGTATAGGAGTGCACCAGTGCTCCTACTGAAACTGGGATCCTTAGGGACAGAAACTTAACATGCTTAAAAATTTTTAATATTAACTACCTTGTTCTATCTTCGTTTACTTAACAGGCTCCTGTTCACAGCCATTTTTAATTTTAATGAAGTACAATTTATCAATTTTTTTCTTTTGCCTCTTGAAATTTGGTGTCACATCTAAGAAACTATTGCCTAATCCAAAGGTCATGAAGATTTATAACTATATTTTCTTCTAAAAGTTTCATAGTTTTAGCTCTTACATTGAGATCTATGATACATGCTGAGTTAATTTTGTATATGGTTTAAAGCAGAGGTCCAAATTTATTCTTCTGCATGTCTAATTGTCCATGTACCATTTGTTGAAAAAACTATTGATTTCCCCATTATGTTATTCTGGCACCTGTCTCAAAAATTTACTGATCATAAATTTAAGAGTTGATTTTTAGACTCTCAATTTTATTCCATTAATATACAAGTCTAATTTTATGCCAATGAACATAATGTTAATTACTATAGCTTTGCAGTAAGCTTTGAAACTGGGATGTGTACATCTTCTAACTTCATTCTTTTTTTTTCTTTTTTTAATTTTTTTTTAATTGTCCATGGACCATTACCTTATTTGTAAATATGAGGTGCTGAGGTTCAAACCCAGTGCCTCACACGTGCCAGGCAAGTGTTCTACCACTAAGCTCTAATCCCAGCCCCTAACTTCAATCTTTATCAAGATTATTTTTGGTAATTCTGGGTCCCTGGCACTTTCAGGTGACTTTAGGTTCAGCCTGTCAATTCCTAGAAAAAAAAAAAGTTTGGATTTATAGGATGGCATTGAATCTGAGGATAAATTTGAGGAATATTACCCTCTTTACAATATTGTATCTCCTAGTCCATGAACATGAGATGTCTTTTCTCTTGATTATCTATTTAAATCTCTTTCAAGGAGGTCTTGTAATTTTCAGTGTATAGTAGTCTCTCCATATCATAGGTTTTGCTGTCATGGTTTCAGTTACTTGTGGTCTGAAAATTTTAAGCAGAAAATTCTGGAAGTAAATAATTCACACATTTAAAGTAACTTCTATATAGTATATGTTTATCATGGTTAATGTTATTATTATTTATTGTTCATTTTTTGCTGTGCCAAACTTATAAACTGAAATTTATCATAGGTATGTATAGGAAAAAACATAGTATATATAAGGATTTGTTGGTATCCACTGTTTCAGGCATCCACTAGGGATATGGAAGCCATCCCCTAAGGGCAAGAGGGGACTTCTAATACAAATAGTACACATCTTTTGTTAAATTGATTCCTAACTCCTATTTTTATGTCATTATAAATGGAATTTTCCTAATTTCAATTTAATGTTGTTCACTGCTAGTTTAAAGAATTATAATTAATGTTGGTTTTGGAATCAGAAAATGGTTTGGGAAATGTTTTCTTCTTTTCTACTTTTTTGGAAGAGTTTTTAAAGGATCTGTGTTAATTCTTTAAATGTTTGGTAGAGTACACCAGTGAAGCCATTTAGTCCTCAGCTTTTCCTTGTGAAAAGTTTCTGTTATCGCTTTGGTCTTGGGAGTTAGTGTGTTTTGTTGTTGCTTTGGTTCCTTTTTGTGGTGTTGAGGATTGAACCCAGGCCTTCACATGTACTAGGAAAGCACTCTAACACTGAGCTATATCCCCAGCCTGGCAGTTTCTTCAACTAAATGGATGACCTAGCCATTTGCACTCCTGGACACTTACCACAAAGAGAAAACCCGATGTTCATACAAAAGCCTGTATACAAATGTTTATTGCAGCTCTGTTTGTCATTTCTCAAACCTAGAAACAACTAATGTTCTTCCACAGTGAATTTCAAGCAATGGTAGATCTGTACAATAGAATACTGTTCAGCATTAACAAGGAATGAACTTTTAGCATACACACACAAAACCTGGATACATCTCCAGGGAGTTATGCTGTGCAAAAATAGCCAGTATGAAAGGGTTACATACAGTTCCATTTGTAAAACATTCTTGAAATGCCATAATTATAAAAATGGAGAACAAATTAGTGGTTTCCAGAGGTTAAGTAGGGGGAGGAGGGAAGAAGAAATGGCTGTTGTCTATAAAAGAGTGACAGAAGGAATTCTTGTTTAGGTGAAAAATTTCTTTTCTTTTTTTTCCCCAATAGCTTTATTGAGGTAAAACTGAAGTATAATAAAATGTCCATATTTGAAGTATGCAATTTGATCAGTTTCAACATGTATTTAACCAATACAATCAATATAAAAAGACTTTCCATTACTTTTTTTAAATTTGAAGTCATGTAGACTGTGTTTCCTACATGATTTATTACATTAGAAATCAATCACCTTAAGATATATAACACCCCACCCCCACATCAATTATTTCAAAATTAATGGGCACACTTTTAAGTATCTCAGAGGTCAAGGAAGAAAGCACAAGAAAAGTATATAAAAGTGATTTGAATTGAGTGATAATAAAAGCTTAAAATATCAGGATCTCTGGGATTAAGCAGTACTCAGATGAACATTTATTGCTTGTATCAGAAAGAAGCTAGAATAACAATCAAGTTACTTTCAAATTATGTAGTAGGAAGGAAAAAATAAAGAGTAGGAGCAGAATATATGAAATAGAGAAGAAATAACATAGCTAAAATTTGATAAAAACCAAACAAGTATAATCAAGAAAAAAGCAAGACACAAAAATTAATATCAATGGAAAAGAAGCTATCAACATAACCCTAGAGATGTTAAAAATGTATTATAATTGCATGACAATATGGTCTATATTAAAGAAGGATCCATGTGCTGCTGAGAAGAAAGTGTATTTAGTTATCAAGGGATGAACTATTCTATATATACAGCTCTTAAATCTAAATTATCAATTGTATTTTGTAGTTCTTCTTCATTTAGCTTTTGTCTGGAGGGTCTATCCAGTAGTGACAGAGGCATGTTAAAGTTACCCAGTATTATTGTGTTATGGTCTATTTGATTCTTGAAATTGAGAAGGGATTGTTTGATGTACATAGATGTTCCATTGTTTGGGGCTTAAATATTTGATTGTTATGTCTTGTTGATGTATAAATTCCCTTAAGCAGTATGAAATGTCCTTCTTTGGCCCTTCTGATTAATTTTGGCCTAAAATCCACTTTACAGGATAGAATCCCCTGCTTGTTTATGCAATCCACGTGAATAATATGTTTTTTTCCCAACCTTTCACATTCAGAATGTGGATGTCTTTGCCTATGAGGTGAGTCTCTTGGAGACTGCATATTGTTGAGTCTTGTTTTTTAATCCAATCTTCTAGTCTGTGTCTTTTGATTGATTAGTTTAGGCCATTAATGTCCAAGGTTATTATTGAGACATGATTTGTATTCTGCTCATTTGGGTTTATTTCTAATTTTTAATTTGAATTAGTTTCTCCATTGATTCACTGTTATTTTAGTGTAGTTCCTCCCTTTGTTGGTTTTCACTTTTTTTTTTTTTCATTTCATCTCCATGGAATATTTTGTTGAGAATGTTCTGTAGTACAGACTTTCCTAGTTGCAAATTCTTTTAACTTTTGATGGAAGGTTTCTATCTTATCTTCAAATCTGAAGCTTAATTTTGCTGGATATAGGATTCTTGGTCAGCATCCATTTTCTTTCAGAGCTTGGTATATGTCATTCCAGGACTTCCTAGTTTTGAGGATTTGGGTCGAGAAATCAGTTGAGATCAAAACTGTTTTCCCCCCATATGTAATCTGATATTTTTCTCTTGCAGCCTTTAAAATTCTATCCTTATTCTATATGTTAGGCATTTTCATTATAATGTGCCTTAGTGTGGGTCTGTTGCTATTTTGTACATTTGTGGTCCTGTAAGCCTCTTATATTTGATTTTCCATTTCTTTCTTTAGGTTTGAGAAATTTTCTAATATTATTTCATTGAAAACATTATTTCTTTGGTTTGTATCTCCATGACTTCCATCTATTCTGATAAATTTTAAATTTGTTTTTTTCATGCTATCCCATATTTCTTGGAAGTTCTGTTCAGGGTTTCTTACCATTTTCTCTGCATGGGCAACTCTATTTTCAAGATTATATATTTTGTCTTCATTACCTGAGGCTCTGTCTTCCAAGTGGTCTAGTCTGTTGGTGTTGCTTTCTATTGAATTTTTAATTTGGTTTATTGTTTCCTTCATTTTGAGGATTTCTGCTTGTTTTTTTTTTTTCTTTTTTTGCAGAATCTCTATTCTGTTGAAGTGATCTTTCACTTCTGTATCTTCTCTGATTTCATTTCTTATACCATCCTTACTTCACAGATCAGTTTAACCACATACATTCTAACCCTCTTCTCTGACGTTTTGTCCACTGTGGTGTTGATGGATTCTATAACTGTAGGATCTTAATTTGTTTGGGGTGATTTTTTGCCTTGCTTTTTCATGTTGTTTGTGTATCTATCCATCTAACAGTCTGGATCTAAGGCAGTAGAGTTTCTACCCTGTGGATTTACAGTGTCCCTGAAGGTTTCCAGTATCTCACTGTTTAGGGGGAGACAAGTAATAACAACAACCAATGCAATCAATTTATAGCATTAAACCAAATAGTTCCTACTATGATGTCTACAATGTTAATTATCACAATAAGCAAAAATGATATGATCAATTACTGCCTGTGATAAAAACACAAGTTTGCAAAAGGGTTTACAATTTCAAATGGTGAACAAGGAGAGAGCAGAAGTGATATAGGATGTGATGACTATGAGGGAGGAGAGAAGAAGTAAAAAATTAAAGGAAGAATGAAAGTGAACAATAGAAATTGTTAGCAGAAGAAAGGCGAAAATCAAGGGAAACAGGCAGGAGGAAAATACATATAAAGTAAAGAATTAAAAAATTAAAAATAAAAATAAAAGAATACAAAACTAAAATATACTAATCAAACATCCTAGTTCACAAAAAACTAATCCATGAAAGGTAACTGGCTTCAAAAATGCTAGAAATTAGAAAAAAAAAAAACAAATGTAAATATGTATAAATGTCCATGTATCGCTAAGGTTACAATTAAACAAAGAAAAAGAATTTTTAAAAATCTTGATGAAAAGTTAGAGAATTCTTTCTTTCTGATTCTCAGCAGTTTTAGGTGAGGTCTTCTTAAGTGTGATACTCCAACCTCTGGATTGCTGGAGTAAGAAGTAATCCCAACGATGGAGTTCCTGGAGGCAGGGTTAGGCTTAGGTGGGCTCCAGGCTCTTCCCTGAATGCCAAAAGGTCTGGAGATTTTAAATCAGTGCACCTCCAGTGCTCAGTACTTGCTGGTTCACACTGGAAGATGTACCCCAGGGATTTCCCCTGGATTCCACACTTGTGTGGTGGAGGACCTAATTCTTAGTCCCCTGCCCTATCTTTGGACCCCATGTTTCCTGGTCTTGGGTTCAGTCTCCAAACAATCTCTCCCAACCCTGACCTTCCGAGTTCCCAACCAGATGCACCTCTTCTAGCTGGTCCTGCAATAGTCAGATTGGAGAGGAAGAGGTAGAGCCAAGTAGGTTTCCACAATCCTGTCCCCTGTGTAAACCTCTCTCAATATTTGATTTTTCCCTGGTCACTTAAGCACACTCTACATCATGCAGTGTGTTTACTTAGCCTGTATTTTGGGCCAAACTCAGGTTTGCCAGGAATCAGCCCCCTCAGTTGCCAGCCCCTGTGCAGCAAATGCAAAATGGTTCCTTCTTTTTTCCTCCGCATGCCACCTGGAGAGATGGCAGCTTCTTTCCCCACACACAGATCATGCAGTTCATCTTTCAGGTTTGCCAGGCAATGTCCTTGATCTGTACAGGCTCTGTACCCAGACATGCCTTGGGCTTCCCCTAAATGCAGGTTCCTTTAATTCCCTTATCCTTCTACTATGCTTATGGAAGGACCACTCTGGCTGGTCTTTTCCTGACCTTCCCAACTAAAAATGTAACTCTCTACCATGAGATTCCCCACACCTTTATGTGTGTTTTTGTTTTATTTCTGTTTTTGTTTTTTTGTCTTCAAAGTTTCTATCACTATCTGATACAATACTACACATTTATGTTTGTGTATATTATCCATTTCCCATTCC
Source organism: Glaucomys volans (assembly GCA_020662805.1). Classification (NCBI taxonomy): domain Eukaryota; kingdom Metazoa; phylum Chordata; class Mammalia; order Rodentia; family Sciuridae; genus Glaucomys; species Glaucomys volans. The sequence goes on from JAJEJO010005717.1 coordinate 16,477, forward strand.
AGACCTTCAGGGTGGTTGAAATGCCATCCGGTTCACTTAGAACAACATAGTATATCAAAGGAATTCATACAAATCAATAAGACCATTCCTACATTAATTCACATATATCTACCTTTACACCTTCTAAAATAATGACTGCTCATGTACTTTCCTGTGACAGACTCACTGAACATTCTGATTTTGAAATCTTTCATCAAGAGTAGAAAATTTTCACACATATTATCGTTGAATATTATCTCTTGCTCATACTGTCTTTATCTTCTGAAACTCCTATTAGGTTCATAAGAGACTTCTGTACTATTCCTCTTATATCTAACTTTTTCTCTGGATAATTTCCTAATATATCTCTTTCCTTTTATTGATCTCTTTTTAGATGCTATTTTCCATGTTTGCTACAGTTTTTAATTATTATTTCAATGACTATTTTTTTCATTTCTTGAAGTTATATTTGATTATTTTCAAATCTGCCTGGTGTTTGAGAATTGCTTATACATCATATTTTAAGTCCCTTCTATTAATTCTTTAATATCATATGACTTTTTATGCATTTTGGAGTGTTTAACATGCAATATAATCTCCTTCTGCTCACTCATAGTGTATTAAACTCAAACCCCAAAACTTCATGAGAAAAGGATTATAGCTGTGTGCTTTTAGGACAAACTCACCCCCCTCCATTCTAAGCTTTGGTTGAGATAGCCAAGCTGCCTTGTCTTCAACCTGCACATGCAGATAGATTTTCTTTCCTTGCCAACATTTCACAGAGAGTATATAACTCTTCAAGAGTCATGGCTTACGAAGAATTCTCAGTTCCAAGGCATCATCATCTATCATCTCCTATCCCTGTATGGCCATTAAAGTTTAAGATTAGCAAACTTCTCATGCCTGCATTGACATTAGCTCATCATGTTCTTACAACTCTTAAGGGGCAATTCACTTTTCTCTTTTAGCCCATAGGAACTTCCCATGCTATTTTGTGATCCCAAATGAACATTACAAAAAGATATTTGTAACAGTGTGTTCAGTATTTTTAATCTAAGTACTTGTAGTAACAGAACATTTAAGTTAAATAGCCCCCTCCTCATATTGCCATAGTGTTAGTTCTATTCCTTTATATTTAAGTCTAAAAAGGTTAAAAGATACCTATGTTTATCAAACAGTATATAATATCTATATCTAAAATTTTTAAATAGGATATGCCTTTTAATCCAACATAAAATTGGAAAATGAGTTGATTCTTCTTTATCAGTCATCAAACAGAAAATCACAAATAGTCTTTATATCTATATATATTTGAATAAACTCAAGACATGCTGCTACAGAGGACATAAACATAAGAAACCTCTTCACCAAAGTCACCAAAGTACATTACAAACACACTAATTAATCCTCTGGGATTTATTATTATTTCACAGCACAACAGTAATCAATCCTACAATGTACCTATAAATCAGGTTTGTACATATAAATATGTTTTACCATGGGGTTGGGGTGGGGGGATAAGAATAATAACAGAAT
>JAJEJO010005717.1:18091-160697 GCA_020662805.1 Glaucomys volans
GCAACTTAGCGAGGCCCTCAGCAACTCAGTGAGACCCTGTCTCTGAAATAAAATATAAAATAGGGCTGGGGATGTGGCTCAGTGTCTGAGTGTCCCTGAGTCCAATCCTTGGTTAAAAAAAAAAAAAAAAAAATAACAATGTGACAGACATCATTGCCCTGTGTACGTGCATGAATGCACAGATGATGTGACTCTACTTTGTGTACAACCAGAGAAACAATAGCTGTACTCCATTCGTGTTCAATGAATCAAAATTAAATAAATAAAAAATAAAAAAATTTTAAAAATATGTTTTACCTCTTATAAGTAGAAAAACTTACTCGTGAATAATGTAACTATGATTATTCTATAAGTCAATGATAAATACAGAATCAAGATTTCTATTTTCTTCTATAATTTTTAATACTCAATAACAATCTAGAAAAGCTAAATTCTAAACATTTTCTATTAAAACATAAATTTCGACTAATTATCACTTTTATATGTATAGATAATATTTCAAAATCTAAACTTTTCTATTCTTTGAAATATTTTAGAACAAAAGAATAAAAGAAATGATTAAATTATAACCTCCTTTAAAATTTTCCTACTCCATCTTTTCTATTTTATTTCCTAAATCAAAGATATGAGGAATCTGAGTCATATCTTCTTTATTCTATATATTTTTTTGAATATTTTTAAATACACAATTTTTCAAAGAAGACCATGGATGCCTAAACAACTTTCACTTTACTTACACAAGTCAGGAAGCCATAAATTTTTCCACTTTAAAATACAGCTATCAGTTAAATCAGCTAATAAGGAAATAAAGACATAAAAATGATGAAATTTTTAAAGGGGAACTTAAATGCCAAAGTAGAGAGTAATGCTTAATAATAAATAATTTTATCCAAAGCACTATTATTTCTATCAAAATTTCCACAACAGAAAATTTCAGAGTATTTTCTACTCTCAATAGTTGTTAATACTATATCACTAAGAGAAATTGTACTAAATAAATGCACCTGCTACAGATCTGCCCGTTTTTCCTCTGGGATCTTAATCTACCTGGAATATATCATTATTTTAGTGGGGGAAGAAAAAAAGATTTTAGTATTGGATTTTTTTTCCTTTTGTGGTGTATTTTTACTAACAGCTACAAGGTGAAGGTTTTATGACAAATACTTATTTGTCATTAACTTTATTTTCAATTTCATTCATTCATTTCAAATAATTTTTTGTTGTTTCATAAAGGTTTAAAAGTTAATAATAAAATTTGTTTGTACATTCTAGGGTTAAATATTTTAACTTCCAAGTAAAAATAACATTCCTATCTTTATATAACAGGATTCAAATAGAAAATCCGAAGCTGTTGACCTCACTATCAATTACTACGGAGATTTGATCATACTCCTTTAAAGACGTACCATCAGAAAGACACTTCTTAGTCAATCTGTTAAATAGCATGAGATAACACAAGACAAACCAGTGTTGCCATACTGTGACCCAATCTCCAATTTATAGGTGATGTAACTGCAGTCAGGTTATACAACATTCAAGATCACCACACAGTAAAATCAGCCAGGCAAAGGAGACACTATTTCAAATGTTTTATTCTCCCATTTGTTTTAGTCTCCCATTTGCTCAATCATATCATGCTGCTTTCTAAACTCACTACCATAGAACAACTGATTTAGCCAAGTCAGACTATATGAGTTATTCTACATCAGTAAATTTTCCATATCCTTGGATCTTAGCTATTTAAATACCAAAACCTTAAAAAGTTATTTGATTCTTTTAGTAGAAACCTTCCTAGAGATGTGCCACAACCTTGGTAGCAATGGCAGCTCCTCTGGGTCTGAAGGATGACAGCAGCTCCCTCTGGAGACAGCTGCAGTCAACCAGCCTTTGCACCAAAGTAACCCTGTGCAACTGAAAGGCAGTGATCAAAAATGCAGACATATCAGAAGAGATGCAACAGGATGTGGGGGAATGTGTTATGTAGGCACTAAAGAAACATAACATAAAAAAGGGCATGGCAGTCCATATCAAGAAGGAGTTTGGCAAGAAGTACAACCCCCTTTGGCATAGCATCTTGGGAAGGAAAATCAGTAATTTATGTTGCACGTGAAATCAAACACTATCTACCTCTGCCTGGATCCAGTGGCCATTCTTCTGTTCAAATCTGGTTAAAAGCATGGACTGTGCCACACACCAAGTGACCCATCCAAAGAAAGGACTGCAATCTCAATTCCAAATACCAGAGACTGAAATCTTCAGTCTTGCAAAGGGAACACTTCAGTTTTTTTGTTCTTTTTTGTTTGTTTGTTTTTGGGGTTTTTTTTGTTGTTGTTGTTGTTTGTTTGTCTGTTTGTTTGTTTTGGTACTGGGGACTGAACCCAGGGGTGCTTAATCACCAAGCCACATCCCTACCCTTTTTTATATTTTATTTTGAGATAGGGTCTCTCCAAGTTGCTCAGGACCTTGCTAAATTGCTGAGGCTGCCTTTGAACTTGTGATTCTCCTGCCTCAGCCTCCTGAGTTGCTGGGATTACACGTGTGCCCCACCATGCCCAGCAGGGCAGTCTTTGTACTAGTTTGTGGTTATGAATCAATTAACAAAACCACTTACATTTGTACAAAACAGCTTATGTTTATATTTATTTTTTAGTCTATACTTCTCTGACTTATTCTTTTTTCCTCTCAATCCATTCCTGTAAAAAATAAACCTGTGGTGGTGGTTTTTTTTTTTATCATAAGGCCCTGGGTTGGATCCCTAACACTAGAAGAAAGAAATAGGAAGGAAGGAGAGAGGGAGGGAGAGAGGGAGGGAGGGAGAGAGGGAGAGAGGTATTAAGGGAGGGAGGGAGAGAGGAATTAAGGAAGGAAGGAAGGAAGGAAGGAAGGAAGGAAGGAAGGAAGGAAGGAAGGAAGGAAGAAAGGAAGGAAGGAAGGAAGGAAATTAGTTTCTTTTATGTCAGCCAGCAGGAACTAATTCATCCACACAGGATCTTTTTTATTTCTGCTTGCCTCTGAAATCTTTGGGGGTTTTTTTGGTGTTATTTTTTGTTTGTTTGTTTGTTTTTGTCTTTTCTTTTTTAGATCTGGGGATCAAACCCAGGGCTTTGTGAATGTGAGGTAAGTGCTTTGCCAGTGAACTACATCCCAGCACAACCTCTGAATTCTTGATAGTTCTGGTTTCTGGGTAAGTGACCTCTGGAAAGTCTATAAAAATTCTGAAATGCTGTATTTGTCTTTAAGTCCGTACTATGTGAATTCATATAAATATATCTCAAAATAAAGGACCTGCAATCAGCTTAGGGGCCTAACCTAAGCTTAAGAAGCACTCTAAACCAGTGCTTCTCAAACTTTACTGTACGTGTAAATCATTTGGTAATACTGTGAAAAACAAAGATCTTGATCTAGTAGGTCTGAGGTTGGGCCCAAGATTCTGCATTTCTCATGAAGTGGCAGGTGATATTCAGTCTCCTGGCCCCACCTACTATAGTATGAGTAACAAAGACTCAATGCACATTTCTGTTTTCTTCTCTCACTCTTCTTCTCTTACTAAATTCTCTCATTCCCTTGCTTTTTACTTTTCTTGTGTTATCCTTTTTCTTGCTCTAAGTCTGCCACAAGTAACCATAGTTACTACTTAGCTCTGTAGATAGCCCTTAGAGCTATGAAGACTCCCCAATCCATAACATAAACTATAAAAATTATAGTGCAGAAGATCAAAACACAATAGTCATCAACTTTTTCTAAATGTGACCAACAATAATATAGTCAATATAGATGATGTCATTTTTAGAATGTATTATTATTTTGGTATATTTCTTAGTAATTGAATATTTTCCTATTTTCCTTAGGTTGTGGTTCAAAAAAACTTATGATATTATATTTCTTAATTGGAGGTCAGAACTGGTTAGTCATAAGATTCAATAACATTCCCATGAACTGAATTGCTAATTATGAATTGCTATTATAGTGAATTGCTACTTGTGCTAGTCCTCATAACTTGTTAATATAATGCCTTTTCTTAGTCTACTATAAACTTATAAGAAAATCTACTCTCAAGTATTCCCAATCCTCAAGAAGTCAGCTTCCTAAGAACCAACATTAGACCTATATATGCCTTATGATCTTATACATTTCACTTATAGTTGTGTTATACTAGGTTCTATCAAATGTCTCATAAGTCTCATAGGATTTGCTAGATGTAGAATGAGCCTTTTAACATAATAAATGCTAGCATAGATGTAGAATGAGCCTTTTAACATAATAAATGCTAGCATTCATAGAGGAACAGAAACATTCTTTTTTTTTTTTTTTAAGGGTGGAGGGTACTGGGGATTGAATTTAGGGGTACTCAACCACTGAGCCACATCCCCAACCCTATTTTGTATTTTATTTAGAGACAGGGTCTTACTGAGTTGCTTAGCACCTTGCTTTTGCTGAGGCTGGCTTTGAACTCATAATCCTCCTGCCTCAGCCTCCCAAACTGCTGGGATTACAGGTATGTGCCTCCACACCCAGCAAAACATTCTTATAAAAAGACTAATAACCAAGTGAATACACTGCAAATAAAATATAAAACTCCTAACTTTAAAAATGCATCTTATAGTTACTACACATTATAGGTTGAACATTGTTAAACTTTCTTTTAGGCACAGGAACTAATTCTTTAAATAAAAATTATATAAAATAGCTGGTTTTCCCATAATGCTTAGAAACATGGTTTATATAATGTTAGTTTCTTGCCAATATAGTTAACGACAACGTAAGTGGAATTTAATCCTGTGTTGCAGTTTTCTCACAAGGAAATTAAAGCGGACTATTCTACCCCATCAAGCCAGACAACAGTGCATTCTAGTGGTCAAAGGAGGCCACAGTCAGAAATGTCTTTGGGACTCCAGTCTAAAATCAGAACATATTAGAACATCTAAAGTCTAGGAGCTAATAATATTACAAATATTATATGAACTGTTATAGAATCAAAGAAAATTTGCATTCAAGGTTGAGATGAAAATATAAAAAATAAAAATATTACCCAAAAGCTCCAGTCACCACTCCAGTTATGTAAATTTGGTCCCTGTTTTTTAGCTGACACTATATTACTCTCATCCACAGTTGGACTAGGATTTTCCTCTGTCTCCTCCTGTAACTCGGTGGCAAGGCTTGCATCCCCTTCATTTGCTGCCTGGAAACAAGTATCAAATAATTCTAATTACTTATTGAGAAATGTCCATTTTAAAAATAATTAACGTTCAAAACAAATTATTATTTAAAGGAAAATATTCAAACTTTTGGAAGATAGAACTTAATACTTTTGCTTCTATAGTTCATCACTTACACATGCAACAATCTTCCAACTACTACTATTTGTTAGTAGTTTAGTTGGCACTAGGGATACAAAGATGAATAAAACAAAGACCATAGCTTCCAAAGTTTACAGTCTCCTAGAACAATCAAGAATAAAACTACAATTCAGTGGGAGTGTCAGTTGATATAGTCACTTTGGAGAACAATCTGCAATACCTAGTAGTTTCTAAGATAGGCATGTACTACAACCCACCAATTTAATATGTACCTCCAGTACAGGATATTTATTAACACAAAAGTAGAAACTTCACTGTCCATTGATAGAGAAAATAATAAATAAGCCTTTACTTATACAAACAACAGAGTTAAAAATGAATGAATCAGGGAGTGGCCACTAATCCACAGAATGTTCAGAGCAATGATTATACTTTGTGCAAGATAAGGGACCATTGGGTAGTTGCTCATTAAAGAGCTGTCATTAGGGAGTTAAAAAAAAAAAAAGATGAAAGAAAAGAGAAGGTGGGATGTAGCCATTATGAGAACACATGGCTCACCAGGACCCTTAAGTATTTCTGCTCCTACTGCTGATGCCAACCTAAGCTCAGAGTTCTCAAAGCCTGTGAAATAACCATAGACATGCAGGAAGCCCCTAACCCCAGTGAAACTGATGTGAGGGGCTTTGGAGGAAGAAATCTGCAAACATGAAAGGGTAGAGAGGACTTTTTTCACAGGAAATTTATCTAGTAACCACCAAAAAGAGGAGGAGAAAGAAAGAAACCTAGACACAGGGAGGAAACAAATAAATCTGAAACAAACCCATAGTTTGACCTAATTAGAAATATAATATTTATTAAAATAATTTATACAACAAAAGATTAACTTTGGTGCCTCTACAACAGAGGTTCTGAATTAACTTAAATATCCCCTGAAATGCATCTGTTGACTTTAACCAATATTGGGGCTCAAATTAGGGTTATACCTGGATGTCCCACTAAATTTAAACAAGATTTAACTTATAATCTTAGGGGAGTTATGCAACATAGGTTGTAGGGCATTCTTCACCTTTACCATGAGAGCTATGCCTTGCTGTGAAATTCTTCATCGTCATAATATATCTTACTCTAAAATATCACTAGTGATCATGGACACTATGATCCAATGAATAACAAATTTAAATAAAGTCTTTGGAGCTTACAAATTGCCTTTTAAAAGAACAGGACTCCCATGGAACACCATCCCCTAGTTAATATAACCCAGAGTAAAATAAAACAGGGCTTTTAAGGATTGAAAGTAAGACTTAATTAGTAAAAGAGTGATTATCCTACTACTTTTCAACTTAGCAGCCTAATTTGGCCTGTTCAACTTGCAAAGAATGAATGGGGCCTCACAGTTGGCTACTGCATCCTTGATGCTATAGCCCTACACTACACTATTAATATTACAAGTAGTAAATATTTTGCTATTGTAGATTTGACTAATATGTTCTGTTCAATATCTCTTTCTATGACCTCTCAGTATGCCTAGACCTCCAGAAGGACTGCTGATGTACTCCCAGAGCTTTGCCATCATTTGCAAACTTTACAGGCAAGATCTTAACTGAGTCAAACTTGGGACTTCTGGCACATGTACTGTAGCAGGGCATAGCCTCCCCTGTCCTCACTGCCTAGGGATTCAGGGTACTGAAAAAGGTCACCCCTCTCCTGGACCCTTTGTCTATCTGAGAAGCAACTTGGGTTCGAATAAGCAAATAGCAATGGGAGTTTGTACACTTTAGGGACAATATCAAGCATCACCATAAGCTGTGATGGAATTTTCTGGAGAACTTTTGCTTTGCATCCCTTAACCACAATGTTCGTGATAAAGTACAACTGGCTCAACTTCAGGAAATCATCTTAATACTGATACTATAGGCAACAATTGGCTCCATCTGTACATTTTTACAGATTCTTGAGTCATTGACTGAGAGTTGTACCCTTTAGGGTACAGAACTCTTAAAACCCTTGCTTCAAGAGTTTATAATCAAAGTATAAATCAAGGTCACAAATATATCTGTATAAACTAAATCCATAACACAAGGCCTCCCGCCAAGACACTCCTTATCCCTTCAGAGTTCCAGACATTACCAATAATGATCAAGACACTCATTTTATTTCTCAAAACGGAATCCTGAACAATGCTTTCTATGGAACTTCCACCTTCCTTACTGGTATCAGGCTGCAGGCCCCACAGAGAGCCACAAGGGCTTTCTTACACAAGTTCAAATTCAATTAAATGAAAAATGGTACATCTCGGTCATTTGTCAAACATCAGGGTGAATTGTAATGAGGATTCAATGATTCAATGTCTTCAGGCTTGCTTGCAGACAGTTTTAAAGCCTCACTCCTCTTTGTTCCTCTTCGAGACAACTTGATAAGAAAGACTGAGTGCTCTTTCCTTTGGGTGGCTGGGAGATTCACACCAACCAAGCCCTGTCCAAACACAGAAACCCTTATCAGGCCCCACCTCCTAATCACAATAAAAACCTGGAGCCACTGTTCTTTCCTTGCTCTTAGCAGGCCCACCAGAAACCTCATTAATGTAAGTAATAGACCACTTCATATTCTCATGGTTTATGTGTGGCATCATCAGTTTCTACATCTGAATCAAATTTTGTGTGGGGCCCATTCTGGTTTCTAGGGTGGGTAGAGTAGATTTCTATTTCTCTTCATTTTGAGCTGTGTGGTCCATGTTTGTAAAGTCACTCAGTCATTCTGTCTCCTCAACTCTCTAATAATTTTCTCTAATCAGACATTAAGCTCATTGAAGGCAGGGATTATATCTGTGTTGTTTACCCTTTTTTCCTCAACACCAGGGATAAGACTGGAGCCAGTCTTCTTTCCTTGATCTTGAGAGGCACACCAAGAGACTGGCAGGGTGGGGATGCGACATAGCTGGGTGAATGAATGAATGACTAGGTTCATGAGTAACTATTTCAAAGTAGTTTTTTGAAAGTCAAATTAAATAAAACATTCATTCATTTGATCATTCAACAATTATTTGGGTGTCTCTATCCTTCAGTAAATTAAAATACTGCTCCAAAGGTATAGCACTGATTTTAATTTTCTAAAAGTAAAATATATTCACCCAACCTAATAAGATAGTGTTAAGAAATGTAGGCACCCATTCAACAAAAGGCTTTCACTTTAAAGACTGGTAAGCAAGTGTTTCAATTTTTATCAAATATGGTAGTAAACGACAAAACTAATTTAAACCAAAACTTGGTTGACAGTATAGGGATTTAAACTGAGATCTTTTATCAAGGGCTGATAGTGAAGAGAAGCTAGTAAAACTGGGAAAACGTGACACCGGGTCAGAATCCCAACAGTGGAGCCAGGCTCAGTGGGGCCTGGGGCTGAGACATATGGGCTGGTACATTTTCTGACCAAATTCAAGCACTCAACATCCCCAGAGAAGCAGACCTTCCCTCCATCGCCCAGAGGGGAAAGGCTCTCGGGAAGCACACGAAACCGTTTCCTTGGTTACAACTTTCCAAATTACTCCAAAGAGCACCGAGGAAAAGGAAGGCAGGAATTAATTATCATAATCTGAGAAGGTTCAAACACCCATTGGCAGGGAAACTCCGGGTAAAGCCGGCGCTTGGGAGCCCGCCCCACCGAGGCCGCTTACCTGGCGTACAGTCACAGCGCCCTCCATCGCGGCTGCCTCCGCCGCGGCGGAACCGCGCACGCGCCCGAGAGCCCCCTCGTAGGGAGGGGACGGTCAGGCGGGTGCCCGGCACCCACCTCCGGCGCGCGCTCGGAGCTCTGGACCCCGCCAGCACTCGGGAGTATGACCGAGGGTCCTACAGGAGCGCCTTGCGCCCTCTGGTGGCAATTGAGGATCCCTGCGTTTCGCTCACTCCTGAAGATGGTTGATTTGTTAAGCAGGAGGCCACTCTAGTAGGAGTCAGGATGATCCTTAGCTTCCAACCTCAAACTTCAGTGCCTATCATAAATGCATACCCTGCTGCAATATGCAAGAAAGTGAACTGTGTGAGAAAGTCTTGTTCCGTTTGACACCCTTTCACTGAGATATCCTCATGGTTTTCTGTTGGGTATGTCCACCCTTATCTCAAAAAGTCAATAAATCCAGTGTTATTCAACTACAGGTGCATTCCTGGTGACCTCTGGCTGAAGGCCATTGATATTTCTCAGTGAAACAGAATATAAAATGAGGGATAATATGGAAGAAAAGTTATTAAAAGTTTAAGGAAAAAGGAAAAATGCATAGGAAAATGAATTGATAAATGTATTAGGGAAACAGAAGGATTGCTGGGCAACACAAATGCCTTACTGAGATCAATGGTCATGTATTTAAAATGAGATCACAGAAGGAACTCCTAGAAAACAATATGGAAAAACTATAGTCAAGACTGATACAACATGTCAGAGAGTTTACATAAAAGTTCATACAATATCGGCAAAAAATATATAAAGATCCTCGGTTTCACTCAAAATAAGTAGAAATTAAAAGTATACTGAAATATTATTTTTCGCCAGTTCGAAAAAGTATAGAAGTTTGATAATGTATTCTGTTGATAAGACTATAAGGATACAGGAATTCTCACGATGGGAGTGTAAAGTGATAAAGCCTTTGGCAATAGTTATAAAAATTACGAAATACATGTACTCTTGCAGCACTACCACTTCTGAGACTTCTATGGATTTAATTGCACACATGCGAAATAATGTGCAAAATTGTTCACTGAAGTATAGTTTATATTAGTAAATTAGTATTAGTAAATATTGGAAGCAATTCATCATCAGTGAAGGACTGATTAAATGATATATCTGTATCCACTGGAATTTGAAATTCTATGTAGTTAAAAAATAAAATAAAATGAGAGGGAGTGATGTCAACACTAATGGCAGAGAATTCCAAAAGTCTGTACCTCCACAACAGCAACAAGTAACCATCAGAACGAACTTACTTGGAACTTTGGAATCCAACCAAAAGCTAGTGATGAGAGGAATGTTTAAGAAAAATGGTTAAGTGTCAGTAAGAAAACTTTGTAATTTTTTTTCTTTTTTTTTTTGGAGGGGAGGTACCATGAGTTTAACCCAGGGCACTTAACCACTGAGCCACTTCTCCAGCCCTTTTTATTTTGAGACAGGGTCTCAGCTAAAGATGCTTTGGGCCTTGCTAAATTACTGAGTCTGGCTTTGAATTTGCCATCATCCTGCTTCAGCCTCCCGATCCACTCTGATTACAGGCGTGCACTACTGTGCCTGGCTCGTTGTGACATTTTTAACGACTCTTGTACCATCCACATCCCATAATAACCCCCATTCCTTGTGCTGGTTCCTAGTCTCAAAGGAAGCAGTGCAGACCTTATTCTTCAAAAAATTGTGGTGGTTTGTTTTGAGCTGTCTTTTGGCTCCTCGAAACCTAGAGGATTTACTTGCCCTATTCCACCTAACTCAGAACTCTTGCAGGACTGTGGCAGCTGCCTTGAAGGGAGGGAGGGAGTCGACATTTGTGGAAAACATATGAAGGCAAATGGACTAGACTGCCACTTGGGGCAAAAGATGACAAGGCAAATAGGCAATTTGAAAAGCTCTGAAGGAAAGAGTAAGGGAATAAGATACTCGGGGGATTGAGGGCTTTGAAAAACTCCCATGAATTTCTGGGAATCCAGAAGGCCACATCCATGCCAAGAGTTGGGAGCATGTTCAGAAAATACCTGTGCAGGTCCCAAAACCTCACATCTAGCTTTCTGCTCTGCTAGAATGGGAGTGGAAGGCCAAGGTAGAATTTTAAATTTCCTAGATGAGTGTTAGAAGCATATTCAAAAACCAAGAACCCATCTGCAAACATGGGAAGATTTTTCTTTTTCTTTTTTCCATTTTTTGGCTTGCTCATCAGTGATCATCACAGTGACTTCTGTGGCCTCACATAACAAACAATAAAAACATTTGTTCAAATTTTATGAGGAACCCAGAGTAGTCAAATTCACAGAGAAAAAAACAAGTAGAATGGGGATTTCAAAGGGCAGAGCAGAATGACAGGATGGAGACTTATCGTCCAATGGGATTGGAATTTGAGTTTCGGAAGAGGAAAATGTTTTAAAGATGTGATAATTGTATAGTAATATGAATGTATTTAATACTGCTAAACTGTACAATTAAAAATCAATAAAGTGATAAATTTTATATTTTGTGTATTTTACCATGATTTTAAAAATAGTTCATATAAACAACCAGTAAATACTAGCAAAAGCAACAGTGGGGAGGGGCACAATCAGATTTCTAGAGTTGCCACATCTTAAAATATTCAAATGTCCAATTTTCAACAAAAAATCACAAGGTATGCAAAGAAATACAAAAGTATGGCTCATATGCAGGCAAAAAGTAATAGCAACAAGCTATAATGAAACCTACATTAGATACATTAGATAGGCAAAATTCTTAATCAACTGTTCCATGTATTATCAAAGAACTAAAAGAAACCATGGCCAAAAGAAGAACCACGAATACAATGTCTCAACAAATAGAGTATCGACAGAAATATAAATTATAAAAGGAATAACAGGAATTTGGGAGTTAAAAAATGCAGTAATGAAAAATTCACTAGAGAAGTTCAAATAGATTTGAGTAGGTGGAAGAAAAAATCAGGAAGATAAGTCTATTGAGATTATCCAATCATAGGAAGATATTGAAAAAGAACGAAGGAAAATGAACATTGATCATTATAAAGTGTACCAACATATACATAATTTGAGTTTCAGAAGAGGAAGGAAGAGACAAAAAAGAATGAGAAAACTCTATGTACTGATATGAAAGGATCTTTATGAAATATTGTCGAATGACAAAAAAGGTGCCAAAATACAGAGCACGCAAAATGCCTAATCTCAATCTAATCATGAGAAACATCAAACAAATTCAAATTGAAGGTCATTGTTCAAAATAATTCACTTGAACTCTTCAAAAATGTCAAGTTTACAAAAGACAAAGAAAAATTGAAGTATTGCTTCAAATTAAAGGAAACTAATGGCATGGCAACTAAATGTAATCTGTGATCTTGGATTGGATCCTGAACCAGAAGCCATCTTGTTCCTCCAAAAAGTATTATTGGGACAACCGGAATACTTCGAATAAAGTCGGTAGATTATAGTATTGATTCAATGTTAATTTTCTGGTTTTGATCATTATATTATGGGTAGATATGAAAATTGTTATGGGTCGAAATTTAAGAACAGACCGATCACCACTGAGAAGTCCAAATTTGAGAATCTTTATCAAGCTGGCCAGCTGACTATCTCACACAATGCCCCAAAAATGGCTATTGGGAGAACAGCCCCAACCACAGGGTTGCTTGGGTTCTTATACCCAAAATCACATCAATCATAAGTGTCTGTTGCTGATTCAAAATTACAAACTTACATCATGAAATCATCAGCAGAGGGGGAAGTGGGTCAAAACGATCTTACTTAGGTACAGGTTAAAGAACGGTCACTAACTTCTAGACAATCACTGTTGACATGGTGCCTTGGTTAAGGAAAAGAGAACATTTTTTTTTATCAAATAAGAATTGTCATTTTGCATTGTTAAACATGTCATGTTAGTAACTGAGACGGTACAGAGGCGGGTGTTCCCATGGGAGAAGCATCTCCTACATAACATGGAGTCTCAGAGCAAAATGGAGTCTGTTTAGTCATTGCCCATATAGCCTGGCCTATAACATTTCCATGGAGCCAAATCTGTCAGCCTGTCACAAAAATATCCTTGTTTTAGTAAATAAACTCTGATATATGTAAGGTTAATTCAGTCTCAAATGTTTCATAAAAATTATGTGCAAAGAGAATAATAAAGCAAACATGAAAATAATAATAATGAAAAAAAAGAAAATAATAATAATGAAGGAATCTAAATAAAGGATAGATATGAAGTATTAGGATTATTCTTACAACTTTCCTGATTTTGTTCAACACACTTGAACAGCTTTCTCTGTTTTCCTTACTTTGAACAAAAGTTATTATAATCAGAACCCCCAAAAGATAAAGTGAAACCAACCTGAACAGTTGTGTGGGGTTTTGTTTGTTTTTCAGTTACACAAGTACAAGCAACAGAATACACAGAGTTGGATTTAAATAGGGTCGAAAATGCTAAAGCTCAGAAGAGCAAGGGAGAGGAGTGTGAGCACAAGTGTATAGCAATAATGATTGTCTCTGAAATCTAACCTGGGTAAGAAAAAAATAAGGTTACAAGAATGTGAAGGACAGTGAAACGTATTAGGATTAGAAGTTTTAAAGTCTAGTTGAGGGGCAGGGGATGTGCCTCAGTGTTAGAGTGCTTGCCTACCATGCCCTAAGTTTGATCCCCAGAAATGCACACACCACTCTAAAATCTAATTGAGGTTAGAAGATTGCAGGTAATAGACAGAGGTGAAGAGTGGAAAGAGAAATGGTGCTTGAAATTGAGATTATGGGTGAATTAAAGTTATAATGTTCAGAGCACAAAAATAGGTGACTGACTAGAGTAGTTGTTAAGATGCTTAGAGGCAACGTCAAGGAACTAAAAATCCAGGGATTGAAAGTATGATCTTAGTAACTACTGAAATTGCCAAGTATAAAAAGGAGTATTTAGAGGAAAGTGACCATGAGCAAAGACCTAAAATCTTCAATACAAAAGGGGAACATGAATCATGAGTTTGTAGATGACTTTAATAAGGAGTGGGAATCAGAAACACAGTTCTCTGACATAAATTCCAATCTAAGTTTTAGGAGATAGTCAAGAAGCAGCAGACAGGAGTAAGACAGCAATCACTTTTTCTCTAGACCCAATGGTATTCTAGTTACTATAGCTGCATGAAAAATCACCCCAAACCTTAGTGACTAAGAACAAGAGTTCATTGTTTCTCATGGTTTCCATGGATCAGGAATTTGGAAGCAGCTCAGGTGGGCAGTTCTGGTTCACTATCTTTCATGAGGTCCCTCTCCCTGACTCCCCTACCCGCTACAATCACCTAGGGCTTCAGTCATCAGGACTGACTAAAGCTGGAAGATCCATTTCCAAGGTATTGGCTACTGGTTTGAGGACACAGTTCCTCCCCAACTAGGCTTCTCCACAAAGCTGCTTGGGTCCTCCTGGAATGACAATGGCTTTCCATAGAGCATGTGATCCAAAAGACAATGGTGAAGGCTGCATTGCCTTTTATGACCTAACATTGGAAGTTAGACACTGTCACACTACATTCTACTGGAATCAAACTGTCAGCTCTGATTCCCTGAGAGAGAGGCATCTGTACAAGGCATGAATACCAGAGACCAAGATCCCTAGAGACTTTCTGAGTGGAAAGTTGTCCAGATACTATGACGATGTTGAGCAAAAAAACAGTTTGAGTGGTCTTCAGAGAAAGCAGTGTCCTTGGGTGAAAGTCAGGTTTTAGTAATAGCAAAATGAAGAGAGATTTTAGAAAAATTCTAAAGAAAACCAAAAGTCTTTAGAATATAGGGGATTTTTATTAATGTTCAATCTTGAATTCCACAGCACAGCAAAAAGGAGTTTGGGAGATGGGGACAGAGATGATGGTAAAGTTTATGAGTTGAGGAAACACATCATACTGTCAGAAATACATATTGTCCTGGAGTCATTTATTCTATTCTACTGAGGCCTGCAGACCAGTGTAGAAATGGTATGACACTTTTTGTCCATTCACTATATGAAATTTCCCTGAAGTACAGCTCTCTGGCATTTTATTACTAAAGTTTTAAGGAGTTTAGAAACTTTAATTTTTCAATTTTTTTAATAATCAGTATGACTAGTTTTGGTCCAGATCCTTAGAAAATGCCACTGTTAATTTTCACCCACATATTTCTAGTTCTGCTACTCATAAATTGTGGGTTAATATATCTGTACATATATATCTTATATACTTTTGTTCCTTCCCGAAACCCATCAAAACTGCAATGGAAGGAATTGTGGACAGACAGGTAGGATAAGAGGGGAGATAAGAGCAAAGAAATTTTGTAAGTCAAAAAGCAGTTGAACAAGTGACAACTGATTTATAAGATTGAGAAAGCCAAGCCCCAAATTGACCAGGAGGAAACCTGATGACCCACCTGACTTGTATGAGTCCTCCAAAAGCATGGGAATTAGCAACATCAAAATACCTCCGGAACTGGTGATAAATGAAGATATGAGGGTCAGGGGTGAAGAGTAGCTAAAGCAAGGAGGACTAGGGTCAAAGCTGTTTGAGAAGCAGTTATATCCCTAGATATCTCCTTACCTCCAGGTTGCTAGGCAACAGAATCATTTTTCATATGTACAATATCTTGGAAAACTTGCCACCCACCCTACTTGAGAAACAAGTATTGAGAAACCAATAAAGACAAAATGTGGGATAAGAAAAAAAAAAGAAAGAAAGAAAAAGCAGAAAATGGAAGCAGGAGAGAAATGAAGGGAATTCTCAAGAGAATGCTGAAGGCAAATCCCAGAACAACAGCTGTGGGCTAGATATAGAAGGCAAGCAGTTCAGATGGGAGCAGGGCAACCAAGAGACAAACTGATTGAGCACTGTCATCATGACATCCCTGCTGTCATTTACCTTTCCATGGAGGAAAGAATTCTACCGTGAGCCATGCTGATTCTTTTCTTGTGAAGTTCCCATCCTGCCTTTGTGCTCTGCTGCTTAGCCCCATAGATTTCTGCTTTGAAATTACTTCTGAGAGCTGGAGGTATATAGAGGTTTAGAAGCAGAAATTATGGCACAGTCTACCCTCTCTGACCATATTTTTACCAAATGTCTGGAATCTGGTCAGGTGCTCCAACAACAGTGAGCTCTGTTTTGGGTGGACTCCCTCAGGTCCTGCCCCACTGATTTCCCATAAATGGCTCATAAACTCTCAGGCAACTTGAAGTCAGATCATGATCCACAGACTGATCATTTTATTTTATTCTGAAAGTCTTTATCTGATAGTGGCAACATCCACCTTTCCTTAAACAGGATGATAGGTGCTTGCTCCTCAGTTTTTTTTTAAACTAAGGAATATATTTACAGATGCATATATGCATGATATATCTATAAATTAAAACAGGTTACTGATTAATACAAATGTCAGAGTAACATTTGTCTTATGGGAGAGGAAGATGGATACAATCAGGGAGGAACACACAGAGGGCTTCAGTTTCTCCAATGTTCTATTTCTTAAACTGAGTAATGGGTACATACATATAGATGGGGTTTTTAGTTGTTCATTTATTTTTCAGTACACATGATACATACCATGATATTTTAAATAAAAAGAAAAATTAACAAAAGTAAGGATCTTTTTATTTAAATGTTGCTTTTTGAACATCAGATTAACACTTTTGTGATGATTTGATTAGTTTTTGTAAAGTGAAAGCGGCTGGAATAAATTTATAAGCTGATAGGAAAAAGACAATAGAGAAAAATAGGCTGAAGATAAATTGGGCAGAAAGAGAGGTAAAATTTCATGGCATAGTGGAATAAGATCCACTGGACACAGCAAACTTTAGAATTGGTAAAATAAGGATATGGGTGAAGTAGCTAAAAAGAGACAAGTTGAAACAGAGTTCCTAGGTCATTTGCTAAGGCTACTGGGTGTCTGGATTCACATTTCATCAAGCTGTGAATTATTTAAATCCACCTTGAGTCAATTTCTGAAATGAGATGCCTTATATTATCTAAGGTGGCATTATAACCTATGGTGTTAAATAAATAAACATCCGTAACTTGACCTGCCATCTCTCTCACCCCTTTCAAACGCTTTGCCTCAAAGATATCCATGAACCTTTTAATATCAGTATTGCCATTTCAAATAGACATACTTTGCCTTTGCAAAGATATGAATAAATGTTTTCTGATAGACTATTGATAGTGTAAATGAATTCAGAGATCACTAAACATGCTGAGACAATGTTTTCTTTATTCAAGACTCTTTCTGGAAATCAGACATTTTTAGAAAGTATATTATCTATTTCATTGCATTTAACAGGTTATAAGAGCACTATTTAATAAAAATCTCTAGCAAGATCATTAGCAATTTAGCAGTTATAATTCATGGGTAAGTGTTAATTCTGTCTACTAAAGACAAGAATAGAAATTGTGTTCATTGTAATTAGAAACTCATGCTAAAAATGAAGTGTAAAATGTGTAGAATTTGTGTGTGTGTAGCTATGTTTGTTGGAAACTGGAGAAGGGAATACAATTATCAATGAGACTCTTACCTTGAATCTCACAATTGTGCATTTAAAAATAAGTACAATCCCTTGGAAAACAGTATCTATCTGTGATTCAGATTCTAGAACATAAGAAAGACTCTGGATAAAGAGATGAGGACTTGGCTTTTCAATTTTCTCAAATTAGAAGTAGTTGTCTCTTTTGCAGAACTGGAGTTTGAACCCAGGAGTGCTCTACCTCTGAGCTACTTCCCCAGTCCTTTTTTTATTTTGAGAAAGGATCTCCCCAAGTTTCCCAGGGTGACCTCAAACTTGAACTTGAATTCTCTGCCTCTTAAGCAGCTGGGATTACAGATGTGGGTCACAGCACCCAGCAGAGTAGATGTCTTCTTTTTTTGGTACCAAGGATTGAATCAAGGGGCACTTACCCACCAAGCAACATCTCCAGCCCTCTTTTATATTTTATTAGAGACAGTGTCTTGTTGCGTTGCTTTAGGCCTTGTTAAGTTGCTGAGACTAGCTTTGAACTTGAGATCCTCCTGCCTCAGCCTCCTGAGTTGTTGGGATTATAGGTGTGCAGTGCCTGGCTGAGAAGATGTCTTAATGAAGAAATACTATATTATTATTATTATTATTATTATTATTATTATTATTATTATTATATGCGGTGCTGGGGATCAAACCCAGAGCATTGTGCATACTAGACAAGCACTTTACCATTGAGCAACATCCATAGCGCTAAATGCTTTGCTATTAACATATCACTTGAAGGCCTTCTTTTCACAAGCACCTCTCAGAACAAGATGCTCCTCTGACCATATGCAACATGACTGGAAAAATCAATGCTCAGTGAGAATTTCTGTGGAAAAAGAAATCAAAGTGGAATTTCTTCAGTTGTGCTCCTGAGAAGCACAGCCTGAGACTTACTGAAGTAGTGCTGCTCTGGTGAAATTTATAAGGGAGTGAGGGAAGTAGGAGAGGAGAGAAGTAGAAGATATCTCTGTTGTGAATACCTCAGAAATTTATCCTCAACTGGATCCTGTGGGAAGCTCTGGAACATGAATGTCTTCATAGACTTGTTTCATCTCAAGGCAAGAAGACTGGTCTCTGATATCTTCCTATTGACGTGAGTGGGTTGTGTGGGTGGGGGCGACACAGCATAAGTTTCCAGGCATTGCCAGATGTGGCAGCCCCTGTTGGTCAAGGGCGTGTTCCAGTACAAATGTGCTGTTGTGTCCTTAGCACCCCACACTGAGGCGGAGGATGGGTGAACTGACCTGGTAAAAAGAATAAGACAGGCCAGGTGCGGTGTTGCCACCTGTAATCCCAGCTGCTCAGGAGGCTGAGGCAGGAAGATCACGAGTTCAAAGCCATCCTCAGCAAAAGCGAGGTGCTGAGCAACTCAGTGAGACCCTGTCTCTAAATAAAATACAGAATAGGGCTGGGGATGTGGCTCAGTGGCCGCGTACCCCTAGGTTCAATCCCTGGTATCCACCACTCCCTCCCACCCATCACCTCCCCTGTCCCCAGCCAAAAAAAAAGAGAGAGAGAATAAGACCAGTTCACCAACAGGATCTGCTACAGAAAATACTTTTGTATTCTCTTTCCTTTTAACCTAATACCTCACCATTTACTTTAGTTCATATTTTGACTCAATAATATTTTTGGTAATACCCATTCGTATGTTAAAAATAAAACCAGTATACCTTTTCATTTAGCACCTGGATTCATTATTCGTTAAAAATTACTTTTAAGAAGACTTTGAAAAAGCAGCATGAAAGGGTTAAAATATTTTTTATGGAAGTCTTCAAATGAAATAAAGTGTGTTCTTCAGTGGTCCAGGGAAAACGCTTTGGATAAAGTAAAAGTGGATTTAAAATCTGGTTCCAGTGCTCACTAGCTGCAGGATTGTGTAAGAATTACCTTACGAACCTCACCTGCTTCTTCATCTCAGTGAACTGTGTTTTTTTTCTTTAGTTACCTTTAAAGTTTTTATTTATAAATGATTTTTGGCAAGTTGATGATAATGTTCCTTGGTGTGGTTTTGCTGTGTGTGTTTGTATGTGTTTATCCTGCCTGAGTTTCATTGATCTTGGTTCTGTGGGCCTTTAATTTTCATCAGATTTTTATTTCTTTCCTGCTATTTCTTCATATATTGTTCTGTCCTCCTTCCCATTTGAACAACAATGATATGTATTTTAGACTAGCTATAGTTCTTATCCCACAGGCCATTGAGGCTCTGTTCAGTTTCTTTTTTAATTCCTTTTTCTTTCTATGCATTTTTGGAGATAGATTCTATCACTTTCTCTTCAAGCTCACTGTCTTTCCTTTGTAGTATTTAATCTTCTATTAATGCTTCCTAGGGAAATTTCAATTTCTGCTTTGTACTTTTAATCTTTAGAAATCCCATTAAGTTGTTTTTCCTGTCTTCCATTTCTCATTGTTCTCTCCTGAACATAAAGAGTACATTAACAATCGTTTTTTCAGTTTCTTGTCTACTAATTCCATCAACTTTATCATTTTTGGAATTACTTTGATCGGCTAATTTTCTTCCAGCTTTAGATGGCAATATTCCATGACTACTGTGAATTTTAGTGTTTTTTGTTTTGATTTTGGTTTCTTTGGTACTGGGGATTGAACCTAGGGGCACTTTCCCACTGAGTCACATCCCCAGCCCTTTTATATATTTTATCTAAAGATAGGGTCTTGCTAAATTGCTTAGGGCCTCGCCAAGTTGCTGAGCTGGCTTTGAACTCCCAATCCTCCTACCTCAGCCTCCTGGAGCTACTGGGATTATAGGTGTGCATCACTGTGCCCAGCAGAATTTTATTATTTTGAATGTTGTATTTTGTTACATTCCATGAAGGTGTTTTGAAACCTTTCTGAGAAGTAATCACTTATAGATTAGTTTAGAGTAGCATCACTTTTAAGGCATGGCTCTTCTGTTATCACTACTGAATGTACCTTGTATATCTAACAAGGATTCTCTCCTCTGGCTGACAGGGATTCAAGCTTATTAATTCTCACACACAAAAAAAATTCACAAAATGATACCACAGAGATAATGGTATTCAAATATGCATTCTTCCTTTTTATCCATAATTTTATTGCATATGAATTGGGGTTCTTGCATATGTCATCCAATGCTTGATTTTCTTTCTTTCCTTCTTTTTGTTTTTTTTGGTGCTGGGAATGAAATCCAGTACTTTATACATGCTCTGTCACTGAGCTGTATCACCAGTCCTTCAATGTCTGATTTTTATAAATATTTTAATGCCCTCTTTATTACAGGGAGAGATAAAATTTGATAATTTATACACACATTTTTTTCTAACTTACAAAATTTCAGCTCAAATATAAGGAAAAGTACTTGGTCATACAATAATTTGTAATTCAATGCGTAAACCTGCAGACACTTATACAAAAGAAAACATAAATGAGTACTCAGATGCTTATGTCTACACTTAGATTTATTGAGAACCTAATAGTCAATGCAAAACTGATGTGTTGAAGGCAACTCAAAAATACATGATCTGTGATCAAGGACATCATTTCTCGAAATAATGAACAACTCTTGAATAACTTCCCCCAGGAAACAAAATACAATCTTCAGTGAATATACATACCATTTATATTCCTGAAAAATCAGTGTATATTAACACCCTGTAAAAAATACATGTATTAAAAAAAAGGGTTATAGGCACAGATACTTGTAAACAAGTGTTTAGCTTTTAAGAAAGTCTTACAGGACATGTGAAATTTATGGTGGGTACAGGGTGATTCTTCATTCCTTCACATTTCAAATTACCTACCATCTCTGGCCCTGCTCATTAAATATCACTGGCAAAGAGACCCCCACCCAACAACACACACACACACACACACACACACACACACTCATTGTTCATTTTTTCAAACCCTCATAAATTTCCAAAATGTTCCTTGAGTGATGTTACCAAAGTTGAGAAACCCTAAGCTTTATCTTGGTACATAGCTGCTTGGAATAAAGGCCGCATTTTCTAATTTCCTTTGCAGATAGGTAGGATCATGTAACTAAGTACTGGTCAATGGTATGTTAGTAGAAATGTCTTTAAAGGGAAAGAACATTTTTTTTCCTGTTTTCTTCTCTGCATGAATGGAAAGTGGTATGTAGGCTTGATGGAAGACTTAGCAGCCATCTTAGATTTGATAAGGTTCAGGACTTGCTACCCCCTAATTTATTTTAAGCAGAAAGAATTTGAGAAAACCCTAGAAGCTAAAAGATCCTTTTAACCTCTTCTTACTCTTCTTCACCATAGCAGGTCATAAAGTCTTAGAAGGATGCTCTGATCTTCCAATGAAACACATTAGAAGAGCCTCATTTTCTCTCCCTGAATCTGCAGGAAAAGAGCAAGCAGCCTTATCTCTGAAGACAAAGAGACAATGCTGAACAAAAGTTTCCTCCAGTTTATTCTCCCAGGAAACAAAATACAATCTTCAGTTAATATACATAACATATTATATCTCCACCTTTTATCAAACCTAACATAGAAAACATTTGGCCTTTGATTTTTAGGGCTTGGTTTATTCACTTAGCATGATATTCTCCAATTTCATCCATTTATCTGCAAATGCCATAATACTATTCTTCTTTATGGATGAATAATATTCCATTGTGTATTTATACCACAGTTTCTTTACCCATTCATTTGTTGAAGGGCATCTAGGTTGGTTCCACAATCTAGCTATTGTGAATTGAGCTGCTATAAACATTAATGTGGCTGTGTTACTGTAGTATGCTAATTTTAAGTCCTTTGAGTATAAATGGAGGAGTGGGATAACTGGGACAAAAGGTAGGTCCATTCCAAGTTTTCTGAGGAATCTCCATACCGCTTTCCAGAGTGGTTGCATCAATTTCCAACTCCACAAGGAAATGGAGAATATCATGCTAAGTGAAATAAGCCAATCTCCAAAAACCAAAGGTTGAATGTTTTCCCTGATAAGTGGATGATGATACATAATGGGTGTGGGGAGGGTAGGGGGTGAGAGAAGAATGGAACTTAGATTACATAGAGGAAAATGAGAGGGAGGAGGGTGCGTATGAAAGATGGTGGAATGAGACAGACATCATTACCCTATGTACATGTATGATTACACGAATGGTGTGAATTTAACATCATGCACAACCATAGAAACGAAAAGTTGTACCCCATTTCTGTACAATGAATGAAAATGCAGTCTGTTAAAAAAAAAATGTCAGGTTTTAACTGTTTCTTCATGTCTTTCTTTGTCCGCTCCTCCTTTGTACCAGGAATTGAACTCAGGTGTGTTTCCCAGTGAGATTCATTCCACAGCCCTTTTCATTTATTTATTCCTTTTAATTTTTTGAGACAGCGTCTTGTTTATTTGCTTAGGGACTTGCTAAGTTGCCGAGGTTGGCCTTGAACTTGGGCTCCTCCTGTCTCGGCCTCCCAAGTCATTGGAATTACAGGTGTGGACCACCACACTCAGCTTCTTGTTTGCTTTTGAAGCTTTTCTTCCTATGTAAAACTTACAGTAAATATTTGTTTGGTTTCTTTCTTGTTAATATATCTTTTGTTATATGGGCTATAGCCATAAACCTAGGATGGGCAGAGAAAAATTATATATATATGTGTAATTATATACATTACAACTGTATAATTGTATAATTACAATTGTAATATATATAATTACATATATATGTACAAAAATACACTTTAGAGGGTGGAAGACATGTTGAGGATAAAGAGGAACAAACTTGAATATGCAAAGATCATATATTCATCTTCCTAATCCTGAGTCCTTGCACTTATATGAAACAAATAAACCTCAAACTTATGCTAACCAAATTGTTTTCAAGTTTTGTCACTCAAGCTGAACCTAATCCTAATTAAAGCAGTTATTTTTACCATCCTTATTTGGCAGGTGAGAAAAATAAGAGGTTAAGTTGATTGCCCAAGGTCACATAGTTAGTAAGTAGCAGAGCCTGGATTGAAACTGGACAGTCTTACCTGAAGGGTTATGGAAAATAATATTCCTATAAAATAATTCCCCAAGAAAAATGAAGGGACGATGTGGCTTGAGAAACAGGAAAGGAGACTGATCAACCATTAAACCTCTCCCAGTGCATTCCTGATAACAATGGGCCCTGGGGAAAAGGGTGGATATGGAATGCTAGGCCCTAAACCTTGACCGTCCCAAGGTCAACCTAATCCTGAATGACATTGGGCAAGATTTGAACACTCATCCTTCAGCATCTAATTTTAACCTGTACAGCTGGCCCCTGATGGTCAAAATTACACTTACACAATGATTACATCCTCCTCCTCCTCCCCTATAAAATCAGGATCCCCCCTGTAACTGAGGGCCATTTTTCCATCCGGAAAGTGGACCCGAATGGGGCCATTTTCCATCAGGAAAGTGGACCCGAATGACGCCTGACTCTGCGAAGGAATAAAGGCTTCTCTGAATCCATCGAGGTCTGCCTCCCGTTTTTTCCTTTTTGCGCTTACATTACCCACCATGATATTTTGTCTCTGCTATTAGATAAAGAGGAAAGTGCTCAGTGGAAAAGGAGCAGTTGATGATATTTTAAAGAGTGGGTAATTGTTACAACAAAGTTCTTAGGAGGTGATAGGGATGGTAATGAGAATAGATACAATTTTAAGTTCTAGAGAAAAGTGTGCATATTCATTAACAATATATTTAAACATTTTATCAAACTGTAATTTAGGTTTGCTTTTTTCCCCCAAAAGTACTGAAAGACCCTCAGTCTCCCTGTCCAAGGAAGATCACGCGAAGACACTGCTGGCTGCAAAAGCAGGAGGTGTTTATTGGTACACAGGCGCCTGCGGGTGCACAGCGAAACCTCAGCCGGAGCTTCGGTGTACTGGCACACCGGGCTTTGGGGTACAGGGGTTTTATAGGGTAAAGGGGCAGGTTTCACGCACGCGGTAAGCAACAGGTTTCTTATTGGATAATTTGAATCCAGCACATAGGTCACCTAAAGGGTGGGGTTGTTTCTCGCTGCTTGTTCAGGCATGCCCTGGACTTGTTCAGGCATGCCTTGGGACCCGATGATCTGTGCTTTCCTAACCGCCCTGTTCTTTCTCAACCTGTCTATCAGTTAAACGACCCCCGGGCAGTTCCCGAAACCAGTTCCCGAAACCTTCCTAGGGGGTTGGGTGAAGCGACCTATGTCATGGGTTTAAGACATAGAGCTGGGGTCTTTCAGTACAAGTCTATCTTTCTTGCTTTCTCCTGTCATGCTTATAGAGTTATTTAAATGACAATTTAAAAATCTGCAGTTCATAAAAATTTCAATTGATATTGCTTATACTTCAATTTGCTTTAAACACAAAGTTGATGTTTCCCCTCTGCTCAATATGGACTTCATAGCCTGTGTTTCTGGTGACCAAATCCCTAAGATTAATTTAATTTTTTCATAAAAGCAAATTTTTCTGGGCGAGGTGACATACACCTGTAATCCCAGCAACTGTGGAGGCTGAGGCAGGATGATCACAAGTTGGAGGTCGGCCTCAGCAACTTAGTGAGACCCTGTGTCAAAATAAAAGTAAAAAAGGATTGGGGGTGTAGAGTTCAGGGGTACAGGGCCCCTGGATTCAATACCCAGTACCCTGCCCCCACCCCACACAAATGTTCAGCGTTCTATTACTTTTGAAGTACTCACTTCCTGAAGAGTTTCACATTTGATGATGGAGTTTTCATATGCAATTAGATCAATATGCACCTGAGATCCATTTGTAAAAGTATGAGGTAAACACTAAAATTTTACCTTATGTTAAAACGTTGAGCCCAGTTTTTAATTTTAAAAGAGCAGTGCTGCTAAAATATTTTTCATGTGAAGACTTACTTTCATGATTCTTGTCATATCTTCTTACTCTTTGTGGTGTTCTGTACTTCATTTTTTTTCTTTAAAATTGTAAATCCTAGAAAACTTATACATGGGGTTATTACATTCATCTGCCATGGAGATGAGAGTTCATTCTTTACCAAATTTATGCTCAGAATGAAATGCCAGTGTCATCATTTCAACACCCCAGTTTAAAAAGAATCAGTGTGTAAATAAAAATTTTGAAAAAATAATAGAAATGACTCTCTAAAAATACTGAATTGTTTGGCTTCTTTCCTGAGCAAATCCTTGAAATTGTGGATTCAAAGTAGTAAATGACTGCCTCTCTCATCAGTCTATGCTATTTATCTGTCTCTCTCCTAAGCACAGAGAACTGTGTTGTGGATTCCCCTGTGAGTGAAGACTTGTGGAGCCACTGACAGGAGTGTGCTCAGCAGATAGCCCTTAGCTGTCAGCTCCATTAAGGCCTGCAGAAGCTGACAGCCATGGAGCCAAGGTCACATCTTCATGGGTGGCCTGAATGTGGGAACCAAGAGAATCAAGGGCAAACAGGTCTGACCATTTCAGGCTGATAAGAATCAGCTCTGGCAGTATTTGCTTCAGAGCTTTCTCCCCAACTAATGGCTAAGACTAGGTCCAGCCTGCTTTCCACTTTGACTTCTCTGCCCAACCCTGCTTTTGTCCCCTTCGTTTCTTAATTGTTGATTCCTAATTACGAACTTGTACCTCAGTCTCAGTACCTGTACCCAAAGAACCCAACCATCAATACCATTTTTGGGGAAATACTGCCCTAAATATTTTTAAGGGCAAGCATCAAAAAGGTTCTATAAAGACTTTAAAATATAGCATGTAATTTAAAAATAAAAGCCATGAATATGATTTTATGTGACTTAAGGCAATTTAGGGCTTTTATACAAGGTATCCCAAAACTCTTGGTGCAATTTTAAGTCATGTAAATGCTAAATGTACTAGCTATTTGGGAGTCATAAAAATATAAGAGCCATTCATACAGTGGTTAAAAATTGAACCAAGAAAATTATTATGATGGATAAAAAGAAATTTTGAATCCCAGGACAAAAAAATTGGAATTAAATTATACTTTTTGTAATTTATGAACTAAGCCTTAAATATATTACAGAATTTTGATTCCTTTTTAAAATGCCCTGCATGTAGAGAAATGGGCAGAAGAATAATGTAAAAGAATCATGTTCATTAGACAGAATTAATATAATCAAAATGGCCATACTTTCAAAGGTGCTATACAAATTTAATGCAATTCCAATAAAAATTCCAATGACATTCCTAATAGAAATAGAAAAAACAATCATGAAATTCATCTGGAAGAACAGAAGATCCAGAATAACCAAAACAATCCTGGGCAGGAAGAATGATGCAGGAGGTATCACAATACCAGACCTTAAACTCGACTATAGAGCAATAGTTACAAAAACAGCATGGTATTGGCACCAAAATGGACAGGTAGACCAATGGTACAGAATAGAAGACACAGAGACAAATCCACATAAGTACAGTTATCTCATACTGGACAAAGGTGCCAAAAGCATGCAATGGAGAAAAGATAGCCTCTTCAACAAATGGTGCTGGCAAAACTGGAAATTCATATGCAATAAAATGAAATTAAATCCCTCTCTCTCACCCTGTACAAAACTCAACTCAAAATGGATCAAGGATTTAGGAATTAGACCTGAGACCCTTCACCAAATAGAAGAAATAGTAGGCCTGAATCTTCTTCATGATGTCTTAGGACCAGACTTTCTCAACATGACCACCAGAGCACAAGAAATAAAAGGAAGAATCAATAAATGGGTCGGATTCAAACTAAAAAGCTTTTTCTCAGCAAAAGAAACAATCAATGTGAAAAGAGCGCCTACAGAGTGGGAAAAAATCTTTTCCACACACACTTCAAACAGAGTATTGATCTCCAAAATTTATAAAGAACTTACAAAACTCTACACCAAAAATACAGAGAACCCAATCAATAAATGGGCTAAGGAACTGGGCAGACACTTCACAGAAGAAGATATATAGGTGATCAACAAATATATGAAAAAGTGCTTATCATCTCTAGTAATTAGAGAAATGCACATTAAAACCATCCTAAGATTTCATCTAACTCCATTTAGAATGGCTATTATCAGGAATACAAGCAATAATAAGTGTTGGCGTGGATGTGGGGAAAAAGGCACACTCATACATTGCTGGTAGAGTTGCAAATTGGTGCAGTCACTCTGGAAAGCAGTATGGAGATTCCTCAAAAAACTTGGAATGGACCCACCATTTGACCCAGCTATCCCACTCCTCTCAGTTTATACCCAAAGGTCTTAAAATCAGCAAAGTATAGGGCTGCAGCTACATCTATGTTCATAGCTGCTCAATTCGCAATTGCTAGATTGTGAAACCAACTTAGATGCTCTTCAATTGCAGAATGGATAAAGAAACTGTGGTATATATACACAATGGAATATTACTCAGCCATAAAGAACAAAACTATGGCATTTGCTGGTAAATGGGTGGAGTTGGAGAATATCATGCTAAGTGAAGCAAGCCAAGCCCAAAACCCCAAAGGCCCAATGTTTACTCTGATCAGTGGATGCTGATACGTAATGGGGGGTGGGGTTAGGGGGGGGATAAGAAAAGAATGGAGGAAGTACGGATGGTGTAGAGGAAAATGGGATGGGAGGGGGAAGGAGAGCTAGCAGACTGAGACAGATAGTATTACACTATGTATATTTAAGATTATATGAATCGTGTGAATCTACATTGTGAAAATAAAGATATATTCCCTGCTGTATAATTATATCAAAATGAGTCCTACTGTCATGTATAATTAAAAAGAACCAATAAAAAATATTTCAAATATATAAAACATTAGAGAAAACATATTAACCAACATGTACTTCAATCAAGTAAAACATTTATAAACTTGTGCCAAACTTATTTCCTACATATAACTACCAAATTAAACTTTCTTTTCAGATTATTAAAATGTATCAATACTTTGTTAAATACTTTAGAATTTTTTTCTAAAATAGATTAATTCTTTTAAGTGGATTACCTCAATTCCATTATTCCATCTAAAAAAAAAACCAGTAGTGCTTCCTAAAAAAATACAAGTTTTAAATTCACCAACTGGAATTTTTAAATACATTTCAAAGTTATTAGGTTAGAAATAAGATCTGTACATTCTATTGGTTAATATGTCTCTTAATTCTATTTAAGGTTAAAAGGATCATCTTTGTTGTTTCTTTCGTTTTCTTAATGTATGTTTATTGAGGAATCTGTGTAATTTGTCCTTGCTGATTTTTCAAGAGGTTGATTTTTCTGACTGCATCTGCATGTTACCATTAGTGCATGTGTATGTATACTCTCTGCTCTTTAAACACATCTTTTCTCCCAGGTTCTTTATCCTTGAAAATGGTGTTTCCTTATTTTTCAGAATAGCTTTTCAGTTACTGATTCTTTTTCCTGGGTTTTGAAGAAGCCTGAAACCATTGCTGGTAATGTCCCACCTTTATCTCCTCATCTGAGTTCATTCAGTGCACATTAGTCCACTCTCCCTGGGGACTTTGTATGGTCATAGGCCTGATCTGTCTGTATGTTGGGCACTAGTTTTCTTGTCTTTGTGGGAACAGTTTGCAATGGAAGATTGATAGGAGTTTGCTGTCAATGACTGCTGAAGGTATACACAGGTGGTATAATTGAGATGCATGTTCTTTACTTGCTCCCAGAACTCAGAAGCAGGATTATGTTCATAGTCCAACAGTATTAATTTGCTTAAAAATGAACACTTATAGTGGTTTCTTTTCATTCTGTCCCAATTCCCCACTCCCCTATTGGTGTTTCCTGGGATTATCTCCCAAATAAACTCAAATACTTGTCTCAGAGTCAATTTCTGAGGAAAACTCAAACTAATCTATTAAAACAATGTCAGCAGCATTTTATCACACCCTCTTTGGAAAGTGAGTTCTCTTCTTCATGCTCTTATGCATAGCAAACCATTAAAACTAATATAATGAAGAAATTGGGATATTACATAAAGGACTAAAAACTACCCACACTATAATGAATAAATCTTCCTGTGAATTCCTAAGTATTCCTCTACATAAACAAGGCATTCAGTAGGAATATGGAATTGTCTGTTACATTCGGCTTTTTCACTCCTTTGGAAATACAACATTCAAGGAAATAAAACATATCCTAGGTAACATATTGGATAACCACAAAGAATGTTGCTCATTGCTACACTGGATCTAAAATCATTTAGCTGGCAAAAGCATGAATTATAAGGCTTTAGTTCCCTTGCCAAAAACTCAAGTGAGTACTACTGATCTCTTTTAACTTACAAATGAATTTTTAGAAACCACTCACTTTTCCAATTTAAAGTAACTATTAGAATGGGATAAAATTGTATACTGTAAGCTGTGCGTGGTGGTGCATGCCTGTAATCCCAGTGGCTCGGGAGGCTGAGGCAGGAGGATCGCGGGTTCAAAACCAGCCTCAGCAAGGGCAAGACGCTAAGCAACTCAGTGACACCTTGTCTCTAAATAAAATACAAAATAGGGCTGGGGATGTGGCTCAGTGGCCAAGTGCCCCTGAGTCCAATCCCCAGTTTCAAAAAAATTAAAAAAAAAATTGTGTTCTGTATTTTCAAATCATTGTAGGATATGATGATAGGACATCACTACAGTGAGGGCCTCAATTTGATTTTATGATCTTAAATAAAAATCTGTAAAGAAAGGAAGAAATAAAAAATTTAAAAGGTTGTGCTGAAATGCTAAACCCAAAGAAAACAAGGTGGCATGTTTTCTAGCAGATTCCTCCCCACCCAAAAAAAGAAAGAAAAACAATTTAAATTCACTTTTTATTCTTTCATAGATTTTAATAATTATACATAACTTTTAACATAAAGATAGTGAAATCTCAAGGATAAGGAGGCAATATATATGGCCTCTTCTATTCATTCTTCAGTAAGAGGGAAATTTCCAAAGGGTACAATGTGTGAGATTTAACACTGGAAAAATACATATGAAACTTGTCTAACTGGTTGCACTTAGGACCAGGTACAACACAATAAATATAGAACTGCATAATCTTTTTAAAAGATTGTTGTAATTTTTAACACAGCCTTACTCAAGAAATACTCAGTAACTAATCTGAAATTCTGTAACATATATGTGAAGGGACACTTACAATGAATATCTGAGCATAGTTTCTATAACATCTTCACACTCATACGTCGGCATTCTTAAAAGGAGGAAGAATGCATGTTTCAAATTCAGAACAACAAAAAACAAATTTGGTCAATTAGTTTCTTCATGTCATTCATTATGATCACAATTCTAGCTTGCTGGTAGATTTAATAGAAGTTTTTGAAATCCTTTTAATTTCCACTAGTCTTAGGACCTCTGGGTAGGAAGTCAACTACACTGGAAGCAAACTGATTAAGCAGCACCATTAAGTCCACATCTCAACAAAACATTGCATAATTCTTGTCTGTCAATATTCTGAAGGGTTAGAAAAAGCTCTGTGGAAGAATATCTTTCAACCAAAAGAAATGCATAACCCTGAAATTTAAATAACATACTGAGGCCTAAAATAAATATGTTATTTGTGCTATTACATTTGTGTATGAGATCATCAGACACGTTCACATACCCTTTCTTTTTCCCAAAAAGGAAGCAATGGTGCTACCACTATTGGTCAGAAAGAGTAAATGGGAAACTTGCTCTCAGCACTATTCTGCAGCATGCCTTAGTATACAGAGATTATTACTTTTAGACAAGATGAAATAATCTTTTTTTTTTTTTTTTCCAAATGACCCAAATTCTGTTACCAGCAGATAAAAGAATTAACTTCATCTCTATCAAACAGAATGGAAACTGTCACACTACTTTGGCCATAGATATTCTGAGAAACATTGTAACTCAGTAAATAGAAAAACCACATAGAAGTAATATTTTCTACAATTGGTAAACTGGCTGTTCAAAAATTCAACAAGCAAACAAATATGCAAGCATGTGACATGTTATTACTTTGTAAAAACATAATGCCATTCTGGCCCCAAGAATCATTACTGCCCAGCTGGTTCTTAAAGGGGCAAACAGTCTTTAACCACTGCTAAGTATCTTTGTGGCATTTTACTGATCATCACATTACCACATGATTCTTAGAAACTTAGGCTTCCAAGATGTTTGAGGAAAAGAAAGAGTATGTGATGTAGATCAAATTTTCGATGATTGCTTAAATGTAATTTTAAAAAGAATTTCATAGTAATGTAGTATATAATAGTCCTTGATACTGAATTTTTCCTAGTGAAATAAAGTACGTTTTAACAAGATGATGTTAATCTAAATTTGACCACCTGGCTCTTTTTTCATGCTTTGAGAGGGTACTGTTTCATATATTATGCTGAGCTCTATGAATGTCCATTTAAAAAATAATGTCGTTCCCAATACCTTCCCATAAATATTCCTGATTTATACTGGGAAAGCAATGCATAATTGTAAAAGTAAATGTTTCCTGCAAAGTAGTTACTTAGCAAAATGCTAAGCTGCAAGTGACATTAGATATTAAGTCATTTCACAAAGTACCTGTTAAAAGGTTTAAAAACCTGGCTTTTCATTCTAAATCTACTGCAAAGAGAGTAAATGCAGTAGTCCTGTTTACAATTTAATGGAGACAAGGAAAGGGCAAACCTAGTACAAGGAGGGATTTCACCCTACACACAAGTTTACAGTAGTTTAGCCATTGCATATCGTATTTACTACATTCACCACTTCAGATAAAGGATCAGGAAGGCCCTTCAAATACTGGAGCAAAGGAATGTTTGTTTGATATAAGACCTACCAAATAAACAGGAAAACACACACAGGCACTAGTCTCAAAGCTGCACAATAAAGAAGCAAAGGGTTTGAGATGAGAAATTCAGGAAAATATACACATATGAGTCTGCTGAGGAAAAGGAGGAAAGGAATCACAGTTCTAATCTTCCAAGCTTCGGAATGCATTCTGCATATCTTCAAGAAGTTGTGCATAGTCACCCTTGATCTTTGCTTCACCATCTTTCACTGGATCCTGAAAAAAGACATTAGAAATTCAATTTACCTTCAGAAAAAAATTTTCAGAATGTGTAGTAAGTTCCTTATATTCAAAATATTTTGAGTAATAGGTTAAGTGAGGTACACTAGTACACTGCAGGCAGGAGTAAAAACTACTCTCATTTTCCTTTACAGGTAGAAATGTATAAAAGGAGTCATATTCTGAACAAATAGAAAAACAAAATAAAATTCAATGACCAAACCTCAATACTGTACACAATATTAGATACATATGACTGCGTGCATATAACTGGAAAATAGTCAAAACAGAATACATTATTCAAGGTCTGGTAGTATCACACTGTGATATAGAACTGAAATCTGGAAAACAAATTTTAAAATATGCCGCATTTAAAATCCTCATGGAAGCCAACTTAATTGAGTAATATGTGTAAGAGACTTTAAAATACTCAAAGCTCTCTGACCCAGTTATTCCACTACTAGGAAAATACACAAAGCCAACTACATGGTTGTCTGTACCATCAGCTGGAAATTTCCTAAATGCCTAAGAATAGGAAAATATTACTCTCCCAAAGTATAAAAAAAAATATAGTGATGCTTACTTGATACAATGAGCATGTAAATAGAAAAGATTTCACCTTCAATTGCACTATCAGAAATCATTACTATACGTATATTTTTCATCCTTTTCCTAAGAAAATTTTTAGAGACAAAATCAAATTACATATGAAATTTTTTGTAAACTAATTTTTTTCACTCTATACTGTATTTCTTCATATCTCTGGGTATTTGGGGAAAAAACATTGATGCCTTCAAATATTTTATCCTATGAACAAGACAAATGTAGTTGGCTCTGTTCATTCTTGGATAACATTTAAGAAGTTTAATTAATTATCTTTTCCATACATTCATAGAAAAAACACCTGTGGGCTGGAGGTGGAGTTCAGTGATGGAGAGCTTGCCTAGAATGTACAAGACCCTGACTTTGATCCCCAGCATCGCAAAACAAAACAAAAATCTCTGATTTTTTTCCTTGGTTCATATATCTCAAAGCAGAATGACAGGACCCAAAAGTTGTGAATATTTTTAAAT
This sequence comes from Glaucomys volans, assembly GCA_020662805.1. Taxonomy (NCBI): domain Eukaryota; kingdom Metazoa; phylum Chordata; class Mammalia; order Rodentia; family Sciuridae; genus Glaucomys; species Glaucomys volans. The sequence continues at coordinate 51,616 of JAJEJO010005717.1, forward strand.
TCTTGACATAGTGAATGTTTATTTATACAGATTTATATTTTTAATCTATACTATAAATAAATATATATACACTCTACATGTTATGTAAAAAATTTTTATATTACATATATATGCTGAGAATCATTCTCAGTAGGTAATTAGTAAATAAGACAATGTCATGACTTAGAGATAATTAAGTACAATTCAATTGATCAAATATTTTAAAAACAATCTTACACATTTGAGTTTCTACTGGTAACTTAATGTAACTAACTTTTTACCTTGTGTACCTTCGAAAGAGTAAGAGGTCATATAAAAGTAAAATGTGTACTACATGAAAGAAGTAAACAGAGCAGACATCATTTCAGAAGAACACGGGAGCTAGAATGTTAATAGGCACTTGAAGTAAGATAATTGCTGTTGGACAATGAATTTAGCTCTAAATTACCTGGCAGCTAAGACAAAAGAGAAACAGTCAGCATTTATTTTAGACATGACATACTATAATTTTTTATCACTGTGACTCCTACTTGAATGTAACCTTAAGACCTGTTCTGGTTATTCACAGCCGGAGCACATATGAAAATGATAAAATCAAGTTTCATACCCCAGGTTTGGGACTCATATTGTTAGAAAAAAATTTTTAAAAAATAATTTCCTACTAAAAAAAGTTATAGCACAACCAAAATATACCTTGAATTTCATGGAGGAAAGTTTATAGAGGATCTCCCCCATGTGCTCACGGATAATGGACCATGTGATTTTATTGTCACTCTGGGCAGTGGTTTCAACAGCTCTACGGGCCATATCATAAAATGCAATCATGTTGGACAGCATCCCTACTGTCTTGTAGAATGGGCAGAACCTAGGGTAAATGAAGGACAAAAGAATTAACAAAAACAAACTCCAAAGAGGGTTCATACTTTCATTATGTAAAACTTAAGCTATAAATTACCAGAGAAATCAGTTTCTTTATTGAAATATACAAACTGCTTATATTTACTGGATGACACATAAGAAAAAAAAAACACAAAAGACCAATAATTACTTAAGGAGAATTTTTGGGCAAAGACACCTCAGTGCTTTGGCCTGGATGGAATGGAGATATCCATTTCATTTATTTATTTTTATTTTTTATTTATTTTTTGAACCAGGGATTGAACTCAGGGACACTTGGCCACTGAGCCACATCCCCGGCCCTATTTTGTATTTTATTTAGAGACAGGGTCTCACTGAGTTGCTTAGGGCCTCCCTAAGTTGCTGAGGCTGGCTTTGAACTCGTGATCCTCCTGACTCAGCCTCCCAAGTCGCTTGGATCACAGGCGTGCCCCACCACGCCCGGCCTATTTCATTTATTTTAAGGGTGATGTTTATTTTTCTCTGTAAAATCATCAAATAGGAGGAAGAACAAAATAATATCACTACAATCTAATGACTCTCCCAGGATTTGTCTGTGTATAATGTAGTTAGGTAAGTAACTCAAATGGAAAATAACTGAATTGTAAAGACTCTTTTGTGATATTAGTTAAGGTTTAATGAATAATACGAAAGTGGGAAACTGCAAGTTGCTATAATAGTGGTCTCTCCCTTAAATGTGTTCATTTTCATGTACCCATTCATACCTTTTTATAACAAAGAAACAGAGACTGTACATACAATGAGTAAATATTCAATTTCAATCATACTTGTCCTTATCAGTCTTCTAACACACTCCTAGACATCTGCATACATAATTTCATGAATACTATTACACATTTTCCAAAGGATTTTTCCCCAGTTATCTTTGTGTAGGTGGTTTGGTTTCTAGATTCTTAAGTTCCTTATTTAACAGATTTCTGAGGCTTACTGACATACTGGCATATTTTCTGCCTGCTCTACATTCTGATTAATCCTATTTGCTTAGTACTCTGGTTATTATGTGGAACCAAATATGATTTGAGGGAGAAAAGTTAGCTTGGAGTAGAGTGCTCAAATCCTCACAGTTTAAAAGAAATAGGAACTTTGAATATGCCATAGTAGCAGCAGAGAAAATAATGAAAACAAAGCACTGGGCAGGAGTGAAGGGGCTGGTACGGGCAGCTAACAAAGGCTTTGATGGAAAGGAAAAGATATAGGACTCTTGACAAATGAGGCAGGAAAGAACAACATAATTACTTAGGCAAAGAGCACAAGAGACATGGGTAATGGAAGTAGTGAAGAAAGTTTCTAAAGCAGGTAATGATCCCCAGGCTCTGCACACCAAGCTATAATTTAGTCTAATTATAGATGGTTGTATGAGTGAAAATATTGTCATAATTTCACAAATGAGCAAACTGAGACAAGGGGATATATTTGCTCATTAGATGTCTGCTATGAATATGCAAAATAAGCCAATATATTGAGTCACAGTTTGTGTATGACAAAAAAAGGTTTCAGTGTGCAGATAACTTCTTGCCCAAACACAATAGAAAATCCTCAAATAAGGAAAGAAAATCTGAAGCAAGGGAAAGGGGAAGTACTGGCAGTGAAACTGACCAAATTATTTTCTGTGCATTTATAAATACATCACAATGAATCCCATTATTTTCTATAATTGTAATGCCTCAATTAAAAAAAAAAGGAAATCAGTATAGCTTACCTGTCATAAGGTGTATATCCATTTTGTTGTAGGAAGTCATCTTTGATAAGCTTTGCTACCTCCAGAGTGATTTTATCAGTTTCTGCTAAAGAAGCCTAGAAGAAAAAAAGACACATTTTTAGAAATTCACTTCCATGATGTGGGGACCAATGGTGACAATCAATTAGCAAGCAGAAATGATGTAATCAACACACTATACTTAACAAAAATTTTTATTTTCCTGGAGAAAAGAATGGAGGAACTTTGGATGGTGTAGAGGAAAATGGCATGGGAGGGAGTGGGAGAAGGAAGGATAGTAGACTGAGACAGACATTTTTGCCCTATGTATATGTATGATTACATGAATGGTGTGAGTCTACATTGTGTACAACCATAGAAATGAAAAGTTGTATCCCATTTGTGTACAATGAATCAAAATGCATTCTGTAAAAATAAAAATAAAAAAAAAAAGGCTGAATAATATCCCATTGTATAAACTTGGTTCACTCATTCTTCTATAGATGTTTTGAGTAGGGCTGCTATGAACATGAGTAGAAACTGATTGTTCTTTTTTAAAAAAGTACTTCTTCATATCCTGGTTTATTATCTTAGTTATTTGAATTATTAGTTTTAAAAATTTCTTGAGAGTTGTGAGAAAGGGACAGGAAAAGTGAGTTAACTGCATCTTCTATTATTTATATATATATTAAGTTCCTTAGGTAAGGATCAGGTCTTCTATTCTTTTTTAAAAAATCCCTTTTATCTCATATCCCTTCTTCAATCACAGGTAAATATTAAAATGTGGTTTATGTGTTTCCTTTTATTTATTTAAATTTATGTGAAAAGTACATTTTATTTTGTGCCAGCACTTTCATTATGTAAATCATTCTCACTTGCGCCTTAGGCACTATATTTTCCAGATCCATCCATGATACCATGTGCCCCATGGTTTGTTGTATCTAGCTCTTGTACAATTCATTCTCTGTTGTGCATTGTTCCTTCTTTACCTTTGAATTTTTTTCTTTTTTTTTGTCCCCTGGAGGCTGGCTTTGAACTCACGATCCTCCTAACTCAGCCTCCCAAGTCGCTTGGATTACAGGTGTGCGCCACTGCACCCGGCCTATTATTCTATTTTTAATTACCTATTCATTGTAACAAATGAACATTTAATACTTTTATATCTACATTCATAAACAAAATAAACATGTTATTTTTATTTCCTGTATTACCTTTAGGTTTTGCAGGCCTTGTTTCTTGTTCCTCTCAGAGGGCCACAGTACTCTATAAATAATATTTAATACATGCTATACTATCTTTTATTAGGAAAAATTAGGAGGTGACTTTATAAGGTATCATCAAAAGAACAGAATCAGATGGAGAACTCTAACAGTCCTAACTAGTTCTGTACTATATGAGAAGTCACTCAATTCAGCAATTTAATTTGGCTGCATTTAATTAAACCACCATCATCATCACCTTCTTTTTTGGGGGGAGGGTAGTAGGTATTGAACCCAGGGGCACTTCACCAATACAAAGTTCTTTTTATTTTTAATTTTGAGACAGGGTCTTGCTAAGATGCTGAGGCTGACTTCAAATTTGCAATCCTCCTGCTTTAACCTCCTGAGTCACTGGGATTATAGGTATGTGCCACTGCACCTGGCTCACCATATTCTTTTGAAACATCAAGACACAGGTATAAGAAAGTAAGTTACTTGTTTAAGGTTACATAGTTAATTACTGGATGAACTAGAATCTAATCCTTGATTTCTAGCCCAGTGCTCTTAAAAGATTTTATGTTAAAGACACTACCTCTAACATTTCTAGTTTGGTTGGGTGATGGGTAAATTTCATTTCAAGAACTAAAAGAAAATCAAGTGTTTTTTTCTCATCTACAATAAACTCAGGAGCAAGCTAAGGGCTACAAAGAATAAAAAATTTGCTGCGTGCAGTGGTACACTCCTGTAACCCCAGCAGCTTGGGAGGCTGAGGCAGAAGGATCACGAGTTCAAAGCCAGCCTCAGCAACTTAATGAGGCCCTGAACAACTCAGTGAGACCCTGTCTTTAAATAAAATATAAAAAAGGGCAGGGATGTGGTTCAGTTGTTAAGCACCCCTGGACTCAATCCTCAGTACCAAGAAAAAAAGAATAAAAAATTTTAATTAGTTTTAAAAATATTTGATATTTATTAAATTTTAAAATTGAATTCTTGGCAAGAATCTGCATACCCAAAGTTTTAACTGGCCTTATAACATTCCACTGTAACACTACACCCCATGGGATTTAACAACTCACCTTTCCCACAAGCTGTACAATTTCTGCCAGGTCTTCTTCTTCCTGGAGAATTTCCTTAGCTTTGGTCCTCAGAGGAACAAACTCTGTGAAATGTTTGTCATAGTACTCATCCAAGGCACGCATGTACTTGCTGTAGCTGATGAGCCAGTTGACAGAGGGGAAATGCTTACGTTGAGCTAATTTCTTATCTAATCCCCAGAACACCTAATTAAAAAACAAAACAAAACAAACAAAAACAAACCCCACAAAAAATTTAACAATGATTTTCTAGAGAGTTTTAAAGGGTATTGAAGCATATTTGTTTTTCCTAAATACACAATGCTTAATTTATCAGATAAGTTATTTAACTTTTTAGTATTGTTACTGAAATAGAATAAATTTGCAGAAAATGTTCATTAAAAATGTATTTTCATTTTCAGGATGGGTAATAACACAAATCAAATTCAAATTTTATTTAACTTTCCTTAAAATAGGAAATGTGATAGCAAAAAGGCAAATTGACACTTTTGAAGATTATTATGGTACAATAAAAACAGAAGAACCAGAAAAGGCTTATTGAGAGGGAACAGATGCTTTACTTTGATTAAAAAACTCTAAACGTTGTGATTAAATTCAGCTTCCTATCATTAAGGGCCAATGCAATAAAATTTTGATTCATGTTTCAGACACCAGATATTCACAGATATTTTATGAATTCCTAACTTTGTTCTACTTTCCCTCACAATTAAAACTTAAAATTTTGGTATATGGTAAGGACTTTAAAATTGTAAATTTAGCTTCTGCCATTTCATCTGATATTGGCAGAAACACAGGTAAATATTCCATTTTTCCCACATGAATTACATATACATACTTATGATTCAATTCTTTCATATTAACTTTTCTTTTTTTTTTTTTTAACTATAGCTCTTACTTAGGTTTCTTTTAATCGTCAAGCTGGGTAGTTATCCACTAAATTCAAGCCTTGTCACTGGGAAGCAACTGCCTAGGCATAAAGTACATTTTCTGGTTTTGCTTTCATCTGGGTATAGTTAACGAATGAGTGGAAAGACTGGGTCACTTTTGAGTACCATCCCCCCACAAAAAATGTGGATGTGTCTTTTGTACAGTTTTCCCTAGTGAATGCCAGATACTAGGTGAGGTGATGGTGGAGCCACAAGATGGAACAAGCTATGGACTCTAATTATGACTGAATGAAAGAGAACCACTTTTGGATAGGATCATCTGCCCTCAACCACACTTTGAAGAAAAATAAATTTGTAGGTTTTTGCCATTACACAGTTTTGGACCTATTTGTTTGAACCCTATAGCTAGGGTTCTTGCACGAATATATTGTTTATTATAAACCCTGGTGAAAGAACTAAGAAAAAACTGTATTAAAGTCTCTTGGTGTTAAAGATATTTCTAAAACACACTTTGCCACTGTTTTCTCTTTAGTGACTAAATTAAGTATTACATGATGACTTGAGTAGTGTTAGAAGAGCTAAGAACAGCAGAGGAGGAAAGGCTCAGAAACTAAATACACTAGGGAAGGACATACCTGAACAATACCAAGAGTAGCAGATGTAACTGGATCAGAAAAATCACCACCAGGTGGAGAAACTCTAGATTAAAAAAATAATAATACAGTCATTAGAATGCTTATAAAGAAAAACATATATGAAAGCCAAATTTTTTGAAATTCAATTTTAATGTAAAAACTTGTTTATTTATTTTTGGTATTGGGAATTTGAACCCAAGACCTCACAAAAGATAAGCAACTGTTTTATGGCTGAATTACAACTCAAGCCCTAACTTTTCAACATGAATAAAATTGGAAATTTTATTAGAAATTATTTCTAATTAGAAATAAACGATCCTTAGAAAGAAAAATCTTACATAAAAATCTTAATGCCAGAATTACACTGCAGATATCAATGTCAATTATTGAACGTCTTCTAGTATGAGAAATGAGATAATTTTTTATTATAATCAGTTTTTATTATTCTATTCAAACAAATGAACAGGAAGAAAGGAAAAGCTCTGAGATCTAAGTATATCTTTATATACTAATTATGAAATTTTTATTATTTATTTATTTATTTTTGATATTAGGGATTGAACTCAGAGGCATTTAAGCAGTGAACAACATCCTCACCCCATTTTATTTTTTATTTTGAGACAGGGTCATGCCAAGTTGCTAAGGGTCTAAGTTGCTAAGGATGGCCTTAAACTTGTGATCCTTCTGCTTCACCTTCCTGAGTTGCTGGGTTAATAGGCATGTGCAACCTTACTTGGCTTGACTTTATTTTACCATGATACAATTTTGCCATAACACGTCTATAATTTTCTAAGTTATTCTTAAAATACTGTGACTCAAATATTAATACATCAGTGAAGGCACATTTTAGAGTCTGAACATGCAGAGACGACCTGTACATTTTCAAAGAACTCCTTTGAAACTCTGTGAGTGACAATGGAATGTAGCCCTGGTGAAGAACCATACTACCAGAGAAAGTCAAATACTCTCTCTTTAAAACCTTTTTGCTTTTGAAAAGTAAACCAACTGGATGCTTACGCTCCTACAATGCTGACACTCCCTTCTCTTTCAGGATTTCCAAGACATTTTACTCTGCCTGCTCGCTCATAGAAAGAAGCCAGACGTGCACCAAGATATGCAGGATATCCACTATCTGAAAAATGAAAAGAAGTTTTAAAAGAGAGTTTCTCAGCCAGCTCCCAAAGTCCTATCAGTCTTGCTTACATGATAAGCAACACAAAGACTTACCTGCAGGCATTTCAGCTAAGCGACCTGAGATTTCTCTAAGGGCCTCAGCCCATCTAGAGGTAGAGTCAGCCATCATACTGACATGGTAGCCCATGTCCCGGAAATATTCTGATAGTGTAATACCTAAATTAAGAAGAATATTACAAATTAAAATGTTAGAATATAAATTTCTGACTTTTTACCCTTAAGAAAACTTTACAGCATTAAAAACATGAGGTAGACTGTTAGCTGTTCCCCCCAATCTATCCTTTCCCTTCTGGGCATGAAGGTGAAGCAAGTCACATACTAAACGCATTTTAGTGTTGAAAACTAAAGAACTTTTTATCTTGGACCCCAGCCCAGTTGACAAAGAGCCCCTGACCACCTGAAATAAACACCTATTACAATGAACAACTATATATTTGGAATTATTTGATAGCACAGCCTATCCTACCCTAATATAATACACATTTTAAAAACCAAGAAAAGATTTTTTCCCCTATTCTGTGTTGAAAAAATTAAGTATGAATTAATTTGCAAATGTCATTTGTCCATACTAGATATCACACATACATATATGCATACTTAAAAAACCAACTAATTAGCTTGTTTATTTTGGTTATTTTTAAAAAGTAACAAATGTTACTAACATGAGTAATATCTCAATTGTTGATCTTTCTGGTATATAGATGGGGTCCTGTCTTGTAAAGTCACACAAGAGGCTAACATACAAAGAAGTCCCAGGTTCTGATTCCTGTGCGGCTATTAACCTTACTCTAATAACTCAGGATGAATTTCCTAGTTGTCAGAAGCTTTGTCTGAGTTGTAAGCCTCAGATGAATTCTTGGTGCATGAAAAACAACTACCAACCAAAAGGAAAATGGACAGAAGGTAGTTTTTAAGGGTTAATACATACAAAATTATGCTAGTTTACTCTTAAGAAATACAGATAGAACAGATATCTAATAAAGCAAGAATATTTAAAATGTCAATTAGTTCATGTAGGTGCTGAATGTGTACAGGGGTATTCACTGTAATATTACTTTAATTTTTAATAGTTTGATAAACATAAGAGTGTTTTAAAGAACTAGCACTCTAGCACTGGTGCAAATGTGGAGAAAGAAATTTATCTATAGCTATTATATTTTTTGCAATGACATACTTTCACATTTATTTCATTTTTTTCTTTACAACATCTTTATAATCTGAAAAATGTATATATTCTTTGCATTTTTCATTTGGATATAGGTATTCCTTTTGAATGATTAATATAATTTAAACTCTAAATTAATCATTCTATTCTCAAGAATTCTAAGAAATTACTCCTAGAAATTGTGTGCAAAGAAATAAGCACACAAAATATACCCCCCCAAATCCAATCAACCAACCAAACAACAACAAAAACAAACTCAGTATAAAACACATGCATAAGGATGTTTCAGTGATGCATTACTTGTGGTAGTAATCAATCCAAATGTCCAACAAAAGGATGTTGATTAAATAGATTATGCCATCAAAGGGACATGGAACTGGGCCTGGTGTAAGCCTGTAATCCCAGCTGCTCTGGAGGCTAAAGCAGGAGGATCACAAGTTCAAAGCTGCTCTCAGCGATTTAGCGAGGCCTTAAGCAACTTAGCGAGAACTTGTCATTAAGGACTGGGGATGTGGCTCAGTGGTTGAGCATCCTGGGTTTTAATCCTTGGTACCAAAAATAAATAAATAAATAAATAAATAAATAAATAAATAAATAAAAATAAAAGAGACATGGAGCCATATAAAAGAATGAGGTAGATTTTCTGTCTTAAAATGGTAGATGTTATGATTTGGATGTGAGGCATTCCCCAAAAGCTCATGTGTGAGACAAAGAAAGTTTAGAGGTGAAAGAAGTGGGATATGAGATCCTTAACCCAATCAGTGAATTAATGCCCTGATAGGGATTAACCAAGTGGTAGGATGTGACTGGAGGAGGTGGTCATTGAGGGCATGCCTTTGGGGTATGTACTTTGTATCTGGCATGTGGAGTCTCTCTCTCTGCTTTCTGATCATTATAAGAACCACTTCTCTACCCCACTCTTTCTCCATGACATTCTGCCTCACCTCAGGCCCTGAGGAATGGAGGCAGCTGTCTATGGACTGAGACCTCTGAAACTGTGAGCCCCCAAATAAACTTTTCCCTCCTCTAAAATTGTTCTTGTCAGGTCTTTTAGTCACAGCAGGGAAAAAGCTGACTGAAACAGTAGATGAATATGTCACTTTCTCTACCCTCTCATTAACATTACCAAAAACAAGGAGAACAAGAAACATATAAATTCAATTATCAAGAGGTAGAAGACACATTTAGCCCCACAACAAAATAATGAGGAAAGCCAAACTGATGAGTGAAAATCAAACTAGAGTGTGGGGAAACACCAAGAATTCATCTGAGGCTACACAATTCAGATAAAACTTCTGACAACTAAGAGACACATTCTGAGGAACAAAACTAAGAATCCTTGGTTTGGACCACTGCAAAGAAGTACATGGTTGGTGGCAGGAGTTCTTTGGATCCAGTATGGCATCAGGGAGATGAACAAAACACATGTAGGCACTTCATATTTTCACTACATAAAAAGTGTGAGAAGTAAGGTAGAAGAGAAAGAATTTGCCTTACAGCTACTGACTTCTGTTGGCAGGACGAGTAAAAATTAAAATAATTTAGCTACACATCTGCATGCTGCCACAGACTTCTCAGGTTACCTGAAGAATTCCTGTTACCCTGGACCACAGTCATAGCCGAACCCCTTAATCTCCTACACAGAGATGAGTAATAGTGACAATAAATATAAGCACAGGATATCTAAAGAAAGATGAAATAAGAAAAAAGAAGGGGATCAAATGTTGGCAAAAGAACCTGCCAATGAACAGATGAAAACTATGACCAGAGTTAATTAAAAAAGAACCTTAATAATGCATCCTACCACAAAATAAGATCTCAAGGATTATCTAGCAAGATAAGAAGAGATGTTTCATGAACTGGCAGAATTCAACAAAGAGCTGGAAGAAAAAGTAACACTATTTTAGAAATAAAGGTTTTATTACAAGCAACACAAAGAATAAATGCCATTTATCCTGGGATAGACAAAAGGTTAAACAGAAGAGACTGAGAGGAATGATACATATGGAAGAGAGATAAGATATATTAATAGAATGAAAGGTTATACCTTGTTCTCAGGAAAAATTAATCAAGGATATCAATATGAAACTTCAAATTTAGAGAGAAATTCTTTTGGGCAAATAGGAAAAGCAACTCTAAAAGAAAAACAAGTTCTCTGATCTTTCCCCAATATTTAATGCTAGAATAGGAGTTCTCAAGGAAGCAAGAATTTTATACTAAGTCAAACTATGGTTAAAGTTCGGATAGGCATCATTTCCATTTCACATACAATATCTACAAAATAATATATATAATATCTATAAAAAATAAATGTTACTATAGTAACCTATTAGATCATAACATTTATGACAGTTCACATACATAAATGTTTTATCTGTTTTATTTTTCTCCCAATAAGTGAAAACCACCAGACCGGAATTAATAATTGAACCAAGAATTTTATATTCAGTCAAATTACTATTAAAGTTTAAAGGCAACAGGATAAACAAAAACAAAAACAAAAAACAACAAATAAAACCTATGAAGAAACAAGAATTGAGGAAATATAGTTTCCTAAGTAAGTAAGCCTAAGTTGCTGAGGCTGGCTTTGAACTCGCGATCCTCCTGCCTCAGCCTCCCAAGTGCTGGGATTACAGGCATGTGCCACCGCACCCGGCTTGTTCATTTCTTGTGTGGCTGAAATTTGCCTTTTAGAAGTTTCTTCAGGAAAGGTTCATGGAAAATTTTCTCAAGAAAATTAAATAAAATATCTATTCCTAAAGCTAGGAATGTTGATTACATGGAAGTATTATAGAATGAAAGAAAAGTTCTCTGGAAAAGGAAAATTTTGGTGCTAGCTTTAAATTTAAGAACAGGTATTAATTACTTTTATTACAATCCATAACTCACCAGTATAAATAGAGGCTTCTCTAGCAGCAACAGGCATATTGGAGGTATTGGCTACCAAAGCTGTCCTCTTCATGATTGACTCTACCTTACCATCAACTTCCATAGTGAGCTAGAGGTAAAAAAATGCACAGGTGATCCCCGAGGTTCTAAATGTAACATTTTGGTTCCCCAAACCTTATCTTTCACAACTTGTCTGTGTTTAATCCCTCTAACCAGTATTCCCCACATAATATTCCCTATCACTCTAACTGCTCTTTTCTGTACCAGGGTGCTATGCTCTGAAGATAGACATTATTTCCATTTCATAAATGAAATCTATTATTTTATGAAAAAGAAAATATTTCTATAGAAACTAGTAGATCACAAAACCTGTGTAAAGTTCACATACATAAATGTTTTGTCTGTTTTATCTTTCACCACCAGACCAAAAAGAGACACTTTCAAGAGTCTGACTGAAACATTCAAATTTCTTTTCTTGAATATAAAATCACAGGTATTACTTTAAAAAGTAATTTCTAAAAAGATCCTTGACAAAGGAAAGCAATGCTCCAGACCCAACATTAAGCTTTACTAACTGCCAATGAAAGTTGATATGTAGTATTTTCTTCAGAATATTATTCAAGGTTTTCCACATACAGACCTCTGGGAAGTCCCGGAGAACTTCAGACATCTCGTTTCCTCTTTCACCACATCCTACATAGATGATCACATCACTATTGGAATACTTGGAGAGAGACTGTGATATCACTGTCTTTCCACAGCCAAAAGCTCCAGGGATTGCAGTAGTTCCTCCCTGTACACACCTAACAAAAGAAAATTAAAAAAAATAATGGATTGCTTTACTTGCTAACAAACACCATTAAATAAAGTAGGGAAGAGAAACAGAAGTATAAGGAAAGAAAATGATCTGAAATATTTTAGTCTATGTATACACATATAAAATATACAAACATATATATAGTAATTATTCCCCTTATTTATGTCTATAATAATATGTTTTCATCATGATTCATCTTCACCATCTTTACTAGTTAAAAAGTGAAAATATATTCTATAAGGAACCTGGGGAAGAGGGATATGAAAATAAGATCAAATGGTACTGACATTCTGAATGCTTATATAAATTAGTTCATGAAAAGACAGTACAGAAGGCTGGGCATGATGGCTTACACCTGTAATCCCAACAACTTAGGAGGCTGAACCAGGAGAATCACTAGTTCTAGGATAGCCTCAATAACTTAGTAAGATCTTATTTCAAAATAAACAATAAAAAGGACTAGGTAGGTAGCTCAATCCCTAAAACTGCTAGAGGGACAAAAAAAAGACAATAGAGTATAGGTATTTTAAATAATAAATACAAAAATAAATAAATAAATAAAAAAAAAATACAAACAACCATAAAGTTTAATGAACAAAGTTTTATAAAGGTAATCCCATTTATCCACTCAATAACTATTTACTGAGTACTTTTTTCTAGTTAAAATCATGCTTGAAGATGCTGGAGAGACAATAAATAGTCAGTAAGTCAGTGATGTTCCTGCATACACAAAGCACAGATTCCAGTGGGATAAACTAGCTGGTGAATCAAGTGACGACTATGATGCCATTTAGCTGCCATTTTCAAACTCTCCATAAAAAGTGGCAGCAGAAAGTGGATGTTGCTGTATTTGTGTGTGTGTGTGTGTGTTGTATGGTGGGAGAAGGTCTGATCAGGAAAAATGAGATTTAATTCTAAGGAAATATCTTTGTAAGATTATGCTTCATATTTAAAATTCATGGAAACACTGTATCCTTAATTATAGAAACAGATTTTTTTCAATATAAAACTAATATGCATCAAAATTTTTTTCTCCAATCCTTTCAGGCATTTGATTGACTAAGGCATGTTACATTTCTCTGTATACTTCTCTCATAATGGCTCTCCAAACTTCTGCCAAATCAATTTAACCTGGAGTGAGGATGGGACTGGGTGTACCCAACTTGGAAATTCATCAATCCAATGTGAAATATGCTATCACAGAGAACTGTGGGAATACACAGGAAGGCATGCAAAGTTTGACACTGGACTGGAGCAGGGTTAGAAAATTCCTCCTGAAAGTAGGTAAGTCTTAAAGGAAATGGAAATCAGATAAAGGGAAATACCAATCCAAGCAGAGGGAATAGCAAGCCCAAAGGTCCAGAGGCAGAAGAGACCATTGCTTGAGGAGTTAAAAGTCTTTCCAATATTCCTAGAAGATGGCATTTAAGGAAGTAGTTGGGCAGGCAAGTGGCTGAATCAATGCTGGAAAGTAGACAATAGCCAGATGACGGGTAACTTTGTAAGAAGTTCATGATTGTGTATATTGTTTTTTAAGAGCAATGAAAAATACCTTAAGAGTTTTAATTAAAACAGTGCAGGATCAGGTATGTTTTAGATGGACCACTATGTTGTATGCACAACCACCTAGAAAGAAAGCAAGACTGAGGACAGTAAGTGTAATTTCATGTGATCTTTGCAGGAACTAGGGTGGAGGCCTTAACTACAGTAATGGAATATAAATTAAAGACACAGATAGAAATATTTAGAGAACAGAATGAAAACATTTGCTGAACTAGACATGGGAAGGTAACATCAGTCCTTGAGAAGTCTCAGATTTTAGATTAGGCCTCCACTGATGGATAGTAAAGACACAGGAGGGAGGGCCAGAGGTAGTGGCACACTACCTGTAATCTCAGCAACTCAGGAGACTGAGGCAGGAGGACTGCAAAGCCAAACTCAGTAAGTTAGCCAGGCCCTGAGCAACTAACTGAGGCCTTGCATCAAATATAACAAATAAAAAGGCCTGGAGATGTGACTCAATGGTTAAGCACCCCTGGGTTCAGTCCCCAGTACCAAAAAAAGAAAAAAAAAAAAAAAGTGTGAGGGAAGGCAGGAATGCAGCTCCGTGGTAGAGTGCACAGAGCCCAGAAGTTCATTCCCCAGCACCACACACACACAAAAATTCATTAGTTTGGTCAGAGGTTGAGGAGATCCTACCTCACAGCTTCAGACTTTTCTGTGAATTAAATGATAAAGTCATTTGTTGAAATAAAGCAGAATATGGTAAAGCTTAAAATAAAGGAAAAGGTTTTTAAGAAAATGGAAACAGCAGACTACAAATAAAGAAATAATGCTGGTACCATGAAGAATCTAGCTAGTTTTAGAAATCATTAATGCACATTAACAGCAGTCTAAGTTATTCTAAGATAACTTAAAAACAATATATGTTTTGACACAGATATTATTCTGGAAATTGTATTTTTTTCAGAACATTTTTAAAAATAATGCTGTTTGTTGGGGAAAAACTTCTTTTTAATGGTCTGACTCTATAAACTAAAACCATTATTAGTCTGGATAAAATTTAAAATGGTTTCAAGCATATAAAATCTTTATTTTTAAAGATAATGAAAAGATAGGCAATGAAAAGATAGTTATAATAACTCTGAGATAAAACTGTAGGACACATCCCAAACTTACGGAAAAAGGGCATCAAGGACTCGCTGGCCGGTCAGCAAAGGATGATTGGCTGGCAGTTTTTCAGTGACAGGACGAACTTGACGAACAGGCCATACCTGGACCATGCTGAACTTCTCTTTTATACCTTCAAATTCAAGCTCCAAGACAACATCCTATAAAAATACAGAATAGTGTTCAGTGCAATCAAATCTGTAAATGTTTCTTCCTCCAAAATTTAAGTAACCCCTAATTTCTCTTCGGGATAGAAAGGTGGTACATGAAAGTAAGAAG
Source organism: Glaucomys volans (assembly GCA_020662805.1). Classification (NCBI taxonomy): domain Eukaryota; kingdom Metazoa; phylum Chordata; class Mammalia; order Rodentia; family Sciuridae; genus Glaucomys; species Glaucomys volans. The sequence goes on from JAJEJO010005717.1 coordinate 67,038, forward strand.
GGAGATTGACAATTTTTATTGACAATCTTTAAATATTGTCTTAAATTATTTTTAAATAGGTGCATTATTGTTTTAGTGATTTTTAAAAGTTTAGGAATTCTTTTCAGAAAGGAGTATATCAAGCCATAAAGAAATAGTTAAATAAGTTATATGTAAATGCATGGGAAAATCTTACAATAAGATGCCCCTGGGACTAAGGAGAAGTGAAAGTTTCATATTTACTTACCATTCTCTGTTTTGTCTTTTTATTATAATGATCTTATACTGCTTTAATAAAAAATAGCTATTTATCAAAAATCCTAAAATATTTATAAAGTTGATGTTTTTAATTTTATTTTTAGATGTTTTAAAATGTTTAAATATTTATAAAAGCAAAAAGGTAATGAGTAATACAATAACACTTGCGACCACAGATATTATTTCAACTATACAAACAACTTGAAAGTTCAAGGCCCTATAGAATTCTATAATTTTCTTCAAACATGAATTCAATTTGTCTGCTTTAGTGTGATTCTTCCATTTGGACTGAGTCTTTAAGCTATTGTGTAAGGCTAGGCAACTGTCCAGAATAATAATTTTAACTCAGCTCTTGTCCTTTATGTATTGCAGAGCACAAATTTATTTTTATGAAATTATTAAAAAATGATACCTTATCACATTTTATTTAAAGGGAGGAAATTATAGGTTGCAATAGTTTTCTCAATAGAGTTATCTTCATAACCTGTAAAAATTATTATAATTGATATTATGTGACTACAAATAAAATTAAAGGACTATGTGACATTACATCACATATACATGTGACATACATACAGTATCAATATGTGTTATGTGAATACTATTAACAAAATCAAAGACTATTCAATCTATGCCTGAAGAATAAGGGATTTAAATAAATGTAGCATCAGTTAAGAAGACAGAGTGCTTGCTTAGCATGACTAAGGCTGTGGGTTTGACCCCTAATTCCACACACACACATACACACAAATTAGGAGTTACTCAAAATCTATATCAATTCTTTAACTATTTACAGCATTAAAATGGAGCAACTGTAATACATAAATAGGGCTGCTCTGTGGGATAAAGTTCAAATGATACTTACAGAGGTATCATAATTCCCAGGTGGGGCAATGTAAGTTACAGTTCCTCGGTTTCGTGGGGGTAACATGATTTTGTGTTTGATGAGAGAGTTCTCATTGACAATTCCATAAATATCTCCACCAGTGATATGACTACCAACCTAGAGAATAAATGCATTTAACATTTAATGTTCAACTAAACATCAAATAGAATCACTCCTGACACTATAAAAATAATTTGCTTCACTTATCAATAAAACATACTAGTTCTACAATCCTATAATGCATTTAAGGAAAAATTTAAACTATGCTTCCATAGTCTATTTTTATTTGAACTAAGAGTACAAAGTAGTTCACTAAACATTCATCTCACATTCTTTCACCAACTTTAGAACTTCTTGGTTATGCAGACATACCCGTAGGTTTTTGCACGGTGTAAAATCCCATTTAACATCTCTGCTAAGAGCAGACACATTTACTCCTCTGGGGATGTAGATACTTTGGGTCTGACTGCTGATATCTGACAAAGGTCTTTGAATACCATCAAAAATGGCTCCCATAATGCCAGGACCAAGCTCTACAGAGAGAGGTTTTCCAGTGCGGAGTACAGGGTCTCCAACAGACACACCAGCTAGAAATAGTGGTTGAGGAAAACTCACAATGGAAGTTTAAGGATATTATCAATAAGAATTATCACAGTTTAAAAGTAGAGGTTCCCCAACTTTCTCAGTTCACAGCATCCTTAGTATTTCAATAATACTTTTCACAGTGTCCCAGGACAAAAAATATTATCTTATAATTCCAATTATTAAATAGTTATGTCTAAACAACTTAATAACTACATACATATCCTAACAATTGAGTAGCAATAAAAGAATAATATGCATCAGTTGAAAGAAAAAAGTATAAATTTAAGTTCTAAATAACCACAACTCTCACAAACAGTATGTAATATGCCTATTGGGCCCATTTGCGCCTATTTTCAAGCTTTGCAATTACATTGGAAACATACTCCATGCTGATTTTTACCAACATGCTTGTTAGCTTAGAAACCACTAAACACTCAGCTTTGTAAAGATATGACACCAATGACAAGAATGTAATGCAGTAAAATCATGAAAATGTTTATTATCTCAAGCTACTAGTTCCCATAGTATCTGACAAGATGTCTAATATTTCTGTGTTAACCTAAAAAATTTTAAGTATCCTAGGCGTCAACGAGTTTACTGCAGCTGACCAAAAGTGTCTCTGCAGTTTGGGAACCACAGGGCTAAAAATAGAAGCAAAAGCCTCTCCTTAATTCATCAATTCGAACACTACTAAAGAAAAGCAGTATCCTTAAAAAGATAATAGTACCTGGACAAAAACAAAAGAACTAAGGAAGTAACTCTGAAAGGAAAAGAGTAAAACCTGTAAATAAGCATAATAAATTGACCTTGTTCTCTAGTATTTGTTGATAAGGATCACTTTCACTGAAAGCAATTTAGCAATATTTATTAAAATTAAAAAATGGATAAACATTGACCTAGGCTCCAACTTCGCTAATTCACACCATGGTTACATAGTAGCACTGTTGATAAAAGCAAAAGATTAGAAACAATCAAAATTTCTATCATTAAGAAATCAATTAGGGGCTGGGGTTGTAGCTCAGTGGTAGAGTGCTTGCCAAGCATGGGTGAGGCACTGGGTTCGATTCTCAGCACCACATATAAATAAATAAAATAAAGGTCCATGGACAACTAAGAAAAATTACAAAAAGAAATCAGTAAGTTATAATAAGTCCATATGATGAAATTATATGTAGCTATAAGAAAAGGATAGGAGCATCTGTGAATCTCTCTAGAAAACTCTCCAAAATAAACATTTTTATTCTTAGTAACTGATTATATGAAAAATTTTAAACCTAAAAAAAGCTAAATAATTTTTTCAGTAAACTCTATCATCTAGATTCTAACATTAACATTTTACTTTACTTACCACATTATTCATCCACATCTTCTGTAATGCACCTATTTTTAAGTGAAAAAAAGTAGAGTACAGAACAGTGCACATAATATGCCATCTTGTGGGGAAAAAAGGAACAACAAGAATTTGCTTAGATGTACAATTAAGAAACTAGAAGGATGTAAAATAAAAGGAGTTAATAAAGTGGTTTTGTATTGTGTTTTGAAAATTGACAACACACAGATGACAAAAGTAGGGAGGGTTGTCACTCTGTTTATTTTCATTTGTTGTAAATGTCCAAGCCATGTAAAATATTAAATATGGGCTGGGTTCAGTGGTAGAGTTTGTCCTTAGCATGGATGAGGCCCTATTCAATGTCCAGCAGGCCCCCCCAAATGATTACATAAATATAAAGGTAACAATAGAAATTAGATTTCATGTTACAAAGATTTCTAATTTTATTTTTTCAGATGATTTTGTTTCAAATTAGCACCCAGTATTTGTACAGAAAAACCAGTTATCAGCAAGTATGAATTTTATAATGGTAAAAAAAGTGGTATAAAATAAAACTTGATTAAATACCCAAAGAATCAATGCTGATCTAAGCAAAAGATATATACAAATGCCCAAAAAAGTGATTGCTCTTCATAGACTCAAATCTTTTAACTCTTCATTTTTTAAAGAAAATTGAAAATGAGTATCATGTTTAAAAGCCAATATTATAATAACCAAACAATAAGGATTTCTTAGTGCTTCAGTTGTAATGTAACATGTCAACAGTGCTATCATGAATGAAGAAAGACTGGTGACTGATTTAACTATAGCTTTATTATTTTAATTTGAAATTATGACTGGAGAATTTTAACCACACGAATCATTATTGTTATTCCATTTATGCCTTATGTGTCCTTCTGAAAAAAATTCCTGAAGTTTGTGAATTCCTGAAACATCAAGAGCAATGAAAACTCAAACATTAATACTAATTCCTTAAAATAATAGCACTGATTCCTAGCACCTTTTCTCCTTTCTTCAATATACTCCTATATCAAAAGTATATATGTGGGCTAGGGATATAGTTCAGTTGGTAGAGAGCTTGCCTTGTAAGTATATATGTGTCTGTATGCACGTATGTATAAACGTGTGTATGGGTATGTATATGTGCGTATGTGTGTGTGTGTGTATGGAGAGGGAGGGAGGGAGGGAAAGAGAGGGAGAGAGAGGGAGGGAGGGAGGGAGAGAGAGAGAGAGAGAGAGAGACTGAGACTCTATGACATCTACTTTTCCTTCTAATATAACTGGTTGTTGCTGTTTCTACTTTTGGCTTAAATCCTTGAATTCAAACACACAGAAAGTGGCAGGAAATTGAACTAAAAAGGATACAAGTTTCTTCATACACCTGAATAGTAGCCATGTCACCTTCCAATCGAATAATCTCTCCAACCAACTCACTGTGACCCACTCTCACCAGCTCATACATGGCTGCACCTGCCATGTCACAGGCTGTAACCACTGAAGAGAACAAAAGACTGTTTAGATGACTTAAGATTTTGGTGCTCTGTAAATACAATAAATACAATAACATGACTTTCTCATGCATTCAAAACAAAGATAAAACTACCACTATGGAATATACTCATAGTTTTACATAAAGATGTATGTTTAGTACATGACATAAAGAGGTAAATAAAATAAATTTATTAGGCTCAAGTTTATTAATTCACATACCATACATGAAAACTATTTTCAAATGCCTGAAGTTCTATAAGGCAAATTCTTTCCTGGTTGTCCTGAGGCATAATCTGATGAACTAAGGTTATTATAATACATGTAATAATGGGTTTTTGAATATTAAAAAATTAAAATTGGAATAACAGCTTTAGAATGCTACACAATTCTTAGTTTGCTGTGCTATTGGTATTTTGGGGTAATAATACTTAACGCAACATCTTTACTTTCTAATACTTTAAATCAGTGGTTCTTAAAACTTTTCTGGGAGTCCTTTTTATAAACTAATGATAGCTCTAAATAGAAAAACTCATGTGCATCCATAATTTTTTTTCATAAATGATGAGATGTTTTTAGTCAGTCACCATTGGATAAAGTCCCAATTATGAACCCCAATTTCTTATAAATTTTGAGCCAGAATAAGATTTTACCATTTTGGACCATGTTGTCTAGTAAGCAAAAATTATTCTTCTGGAAGGAAAGTTGCCATATTTTTAGAAATATGTAGGAATAAACCTGTTCTTAGTATTTAGCCTTCTGATACAACTAATTAGAATTACATAATAGGCAAGATTTCAGTGGAAATGATTAAAGTATTGATATTTACCTAAAATGTTATATATACAAAGATCTATTTGATATTTATACCTACTACAAGAAAAATTAAGATCTACTGAAATATTATAGATAATGATCTTTAAAGTCATATTTCATAAGCCAAAAGGGTGCCATTTACCTAATATTAGGTACTTAAGAATTAAAAATTGGTTCCAGGAACAGTTTACCACACATTTTTGCAGAATGATCATTACCTAAACTCTTTGATGTTGTTCTTTCTGCCTTTTCTCTAAAAGTTCTTATATTTAGGATTGCTCCTAAAGACCCTCATTATCTTCAAGAGGAAAACTGTTTCTCTGAATGGCAAAAGGAATTGTAAACAATGAAATGTATAAATGAATAACCTTTAAATTATTTGCCAGGGAGCAAATATCAAGTTCTTAGGAAAAAAAGAGGCGCAGTGACTAATGGTCTTCATTTGCATAAACAGCAAAAACGTATCACTTCCACCATGACTAAAGTAAGAAAAAGACTACAGCACAAGATTTATAAGAAGACTTAAGAAAAAATGAATTTTCAAGGCACTAATAATAACAACAAATCAATGGGCATGTTTTACCTAGGGATACTGTGAATTACATTTTGCAATGGGAATGTTCAACAACAAAATGAATAAAATGAAATTCATTATTTAAAAAGCAGTACTTCCGCCAGGTATGATGGTGCACACCTGTAATCCCAGTGGCTTGGGAAGCTGAGGCAGAAGGATCTTGAGTTCAAAGCCAGCCTCAACAAAAGCAAGGCGCTAAGCAACTCAGTGAGACCCTGACTCTACATAAAATACAAAATAGGGCTGGTGATGTGGCTCAGTGGTCAAGTGCCCCTGAGTTCAATTCCTGGTACCTGCCCCTGCCAACCCACAAAAAAAAGCAGTACTCCCAAGTTTTAGCAGAATGGATATAAAATTTAAAACTGCTTTCAATAGCAATATGGAGATTCCTCAGAAAACTTGGAATGGAATCACCATTTGACCCAGCTATTCCACTCCTCCATTTATACCCAAAAGGACTTAAAATCAGCATACTACAGTGACTCAGTCACATCAATGTTTATAGCAGCTTGATTCACAATAGCTAAACTATGGAACCAACCTAGATGCCCTTCAAAAGACGAATGGATAAAGAAACTGTGGTACATATACACAATGGAATATTACTCAGTCTTAAAGAAGAGTGAAATTATGGCATTTGCTGATAAATGGATGGAACTGGAGAATATGCTAAGCGAAATAAGCCAATCCCAAAGAATCAAAGGCTGAATGTTTTCTCTGATATGCTGGACGCTAATTCACAATAAGGGTGGGTGCTCCCCGCTTTGGATTAGACAAAGGGGAGTGAAGAAAGGGGAGGAGGTATGGGGGTAGAAATGATAGTAGAATGAATTGGACATTATTATCCTATGTGTGCATATATGATTACATGACCTGTGTACTTCCACATAATGTACAAGCAGACAAAAGAGATGTTATACTCCATTCATGTATGAAGTGTCAAAATGCATTCTACTGTCATGTATAACTGATTAGAACAAATTAAAAAAAAAAAACTGCTTTCCATTACAGTGTCAGGTCATAAAACTTCCCTCTCATAGGTTGCCAGGTATGTGATACCTAAATTAACCATTCATAATAATTTAGAAGTGAAAAGAGCAAATTTGCCATTACTAAGAAGTTCTCTGAAAATAATTATTGAAGTTCAAAAAAAATTAATATATTAACAGAGTACCGTTTATCTGCAAGATATTATATATGAAAAGCTATAAACTTTATAGTTTTACCTCAAATTTAGCAACAAAAAAACTAGAAGATATAGGTAAAACTAAACACTGGTTACACATCTACCTAACAAATAGGATATCAAAAAGTAGCATGTCAGTGACTCAAATTTATATGATCAATTCTAGATGAACATTTATGATGGAGATATTACTTCAGTCCATAGCCACGATGAGATCTTTTAAGAACAAACAGAATTTATGTAGGTAAACAGAAACTACCTAAAATACCGTGAAAAGACATTAATCAAAGTTAGGAATCCTAAGTCTTATTCATTACTTACCAGGTCCTGAGACTCCATGAACATAACCAAATGTGCTTTCTTTATCTTCATCAATTATTTTGGGTAGCTTGGAGAAATCCATCATGTTAATTTACCTATGGTTTAAAAAAAATAATTAATTACAAATCCTCAAACAAGAGAATCAATATAGGTGCCTGTCATCTTTGGTATATTTTTGAGTTACTATGCTTTTCTTTTTTCTTTCTGGTTGTAGATGTACACAATACCTTTATTTTATTTACTTATTTTATTTAGTAATTATGTGGTGCTGAGGATTGAACCCAGGGCTCTACCGCTGAGCCACAACCACAGCCTCAGTTAGTATACTTTTTAAAGTAAAGTATAATATAAAATTCTTAAAATTTATTTAAAAGTACCTAATTTCTGGATAATCTATGGTTTATATATTGTAATAAGCAAACTATATCTCCAGGTAAGGTATTCCATAGGAAATATCAAGTATTGCAAAATATATGAAATCTTTCCAATAACTTATCCTATAACATTCCACTTTCCCCCAATCATCCCTGACCTACTCAATAACTACTTTTACATTCCATGTACTGCACTGAACTCTTGGGAAATTTCTCAAAAACATAGACACATTCTGCCTCAGAGTGTTCGTATAGGTTGTTCTCTCTGCCTGAACTGCTCTTCTCTCATGTATCTGGTCCTGTACCTCTTCTGGATTTTTATTCATAATCACCTTCTTCATGAGGCTGCTCTGTTCATCTATTTAAATTGTGACATATCTTCCTGCTTATTTGCTTTATTTTTTATCACAGTACTTTTTACAATGTAATAAATTACATATTTTACATTTAAAATTTTTTTATTATCTACCTGTAATATTTATCTGGTATCAATTTTTTTTCTTTTTTTCAGCACAGCACAGAACAGTTCGAGAAAATTCAGTTCAACTTTCAACTTTATAGATTTACAAGCTGAAAAATTCAATGAATAAACTATTCAAGTCCAAGAAAACTGGTGACAGGTCCTAGAGCAGAAAGTTTATTTTTCACTGTTGGTCTAAACTTGATAATTACTGATGACTGAATTAAGGGAAATGAAGTATATTGATGCATAAAAAGCTTATTTTTAAAGTGCTTTTATTAGTGCATTACAGGTATACATAATGGTGGGGTTCATTTTGACATAATCATACATACACATACAAAATATAATTTGCTCCACTTCAGTCCCCAGTATTTTCTTTTGCCCTCCCCTCTCCTCTTTACCAGTCCCCTTCCTTTACAGGACTTCCTTCTTTTTATTTACTGCTTTTAAAAAAAATTGGAGCCGGGCATGGTGGTGCACGCCTGTAATCCAAGCGACTTGGGAGGCTGAGTCAGGAGGATCGCGAGTTCAAAGCCATCCTCAGCAGCTTAGCGAGGCCCTAAGCAACTCAGTGAGACCCTGTCTCTAAATAAAATACAAAATAGGGCTGGGGATGTGGCTCAGTGACCGAGTGTCCCTGAGTTCAACCCCTGGTTCAAAAAAAGTAAAAAATAAAAAAAATAAATCCTTTAAAAAAAATTGGTGCTTTACAGATACACATAAAAGTGATATCACTGTGATAAATTCATGTATGTACATATTTCGTCAATTTCATTCTGCAGTTCTTCCCTTTTCCTGTCCCTCCTCCCTTCCTCTACCCTTCTGTTCTTCCTTTTATTTTCATGAGATCCCTCTCACTCCCACTGACACCTCCACCCCTTATTTTTCTCTAGCTTCTGTATGTGAGGGAAAACATTTGACCCTTGACTTTCTGATTCTGGCTTATTTCACTTTGCTTGATGTTCTCCAGTTCTATCTATTTACCACAAATGCCATAATTTCATTATTCTTTATGGTTGAGGCAAATTCCACTGTGTATATATACCACTTTTTCTTTATGCACTCATTTGTTGACAGGCACCTGGGCTGATTCCATAACTTGGCTATTGTAAACTGCACTGCAAAAAACACTGATGTGCCTGTATAATTATAGTTTGTCGATTTTAGTTTTATTTTTTTTTGTCCCCCATAAATACCAAGGAGTGGGATAGATGGATCAGTATGGTGGTTCCATTCCTAGTCTTTGGAGGAATCTATGTAATACTTTTCAAAGTAGTTAGAGTAGTTTGTGGTCCAACTATCAATGTATGAGTATACCTATAAAAAGCTTATTTTACATAAAGTCCCCAAATAACCATAAAGTTAAGAGTCTTAGATCATTAAGTGATATAGAACCAAATTATATACATTCATTTATTATAAGTTCGAAGATTACAATATTTATGGAAGACATCTTGATGGTCAGGTAGAATTTATATAAACTAGGAAAGGAATGGGTAGCAAAAGCATTTCAGATGAAGCAATCATAAAATGGAGATAAAATATTTAGAATAGCAAACAGACCAACCTGACTAGTATAAAAGACTATGTTAAGGCAGCAGTGAGATATGAGGAGGCAAAGGTGAGTCTTGAACTGAATAGCAAAAAAATCCTCACAAGTATACTTTATCCTCTAAACAAAGGAATGACTAAAGATTGAGGGAGAACAGTTATGAGAAGATGAGTATTCAGTTACTCTAACAGATTAAAGTGGAAAGGAAATGTAGACAAGGTACGTTGAAAAAGGCTCAGTGGAATTCAATTTATTAAATGTTCATTGAGCTCTTCCCAAAGAAAAAGCACTGTGTTAAGCTTAGAGAATAAGAGCTGTGACTAAAACACATGACTATTCTAAAGAAGCTTTCGCTCTCTTTAAATAACTGTACAGAAAAACAAAATGACCTGAGTGATCAACTGAAATACCAATAACATATTGAGAACAGAGGAGAAACTGATTCCAATGTGGGAGAGAACATGGGAGAACTGTAGATCAATGTTGATGAAATATATGTAGTGAATAAGTAGTTGGAAAGTTAAGTTTTAGAAACAGTTTAGCCCAGATAAAAATAGAGGAAAACCAAATTAACTGAAGAAGGATTGAGGAGTGTTTCTTAGAGGTTCTAGAACCACTGATGAATCATGAAATATTCCATAGAACACAGTTTGTAATCTATTAGTCAAGCTATTAAAAAGTTGGGGAGGTAGTATAGCAAGTCTTTAACAGTGAAGTTTTGATTTGGTTAACTTAGCAATATAGGAAGGGGAGGTTGGGCAATGCCAATACGGAAGAACTAAGTGAATATAGGCAAACTATAGAGATGGTAAAAATATCAATGGTTAAAACAGTTGAGGGAAGGAGGGATGAATAGGAGAATACAGAGGATTTTTCAGGACAGTGAAACTTTATGTTATGGTAATAACACAAGAAAAAACAAACCACACTCAAAGAATGGGAGAAACCAAACTTTATTTTACGCAGGTGGGCCCAGAGGAGATTAGCACTCCAAAATTCTAAGCACCCCTGACCAATTTTTCATAACATTTCTAGACTATCTAGTGTCATAAATTTTTTAGTCTAAAACAGTGCATAATTGTACACAAGGGTTCAAAAAACAATATATGATTGTGTACAACGGTCTTCCAGTGGGAACTATTTACAAAAGCAGACTGTTTTAAGGGAAGCTGGCTTAGGAGGTCTCCTGTACCTCTAGCCTTGAGCCCTTAGCTTTCACAGGGGCATTAACACTTCAAAGGGGCAAGGTTAGGTTCCAGGGAAAGTCCTTTACATTCCAAAAGGAAGGAATAAATGGTGCTAATTAGTTTTCCTGAAACCCAGGTGGCAGTAAGTGTGTGTGTGTGTGTGTGTGTGGGGGGGTTGGGGTTGGGGGGGGTGGAGACACACTCTCACTCTCCCAGGCACCCCTTCTTACAGACAACATCCTTACTTTATTTTATATCCAGGCCTGGGTTAGTTGCACACTACCTTATGATTCTACCTATTATAGTAGATACATGTCATTAAACATTTGTCCAAGCCCACATAACATATAAGAGCAAATCCTAACATTAACTATGGACTTTGGATAATAATGATGTTAATGAAGGTTTCATTAATTTTAACAAATATACTCTGTTGGGTAATGTTGATAATGGGGGAGGCCCTGCATGTGTTGGGTCAAGGGGATATATGAGAAGTCTCTGCTCTATATTGCTATGAACCAAAAAATCCTTAAAAATGAAGCCTATTTTTTAAAAAGTCAAAAGTAAATTCAGAGAATAAAATCATAAAGAGATATAGAAGGCCTTACAAGTGAGCAGAAGATGATCTGAGAGGATAGAAAAAGATTAAGAACATAGAAATGGCACTTGTGGGTGGTGAGGTAGAGACTAGGGCAGATTGGTAGTTTGTTTATAAAGTTGAAGACAATCAGAAAAAATGGAATTTATTAGAAAGAAAAACTAAACCAGATACTACAGCCCACAGATGTCACATAAAAGCAAACAAAGATTACTGGGTGTGTTCTGTAGCAAAATTAAATTGGAAAAAGGGCAGTCAAGGGAAGAAGTAGAGAAAGGAAACTGGATTTATTAGGATTTTTATCTTCTTGAAGATGCAAAAGAAGCCACTGAGTAAGAGCAGGTATGGAATTGAAAAAGACTGGAATATAAAGAGACAGAACAAGGCTTTCTAGAAATTACTAGATAATGGGGTAGGGAATAAACAATCTAAAGATAAATATGTTAGGAAATGGGTTGGGCAAAAGTTTTAAAAGAAGTAATGAATAAGCTAATGAGGTCAAATTTCAGTCTTCAGAAAATCAAAGATTTTCAAAGTCAGAGGGGCACCTGACAATCATGCAGACTAACTTCCTTCCCAAATATGGTATTTCTTCTGTAGCACTAATGATACATGGTCATATGCCTTTCGAAGTGGAAAAGAGCATGAGATCTTGAGTCAGCAGACTTGGGATCACATTCTGGTTTTACCAATTATATGTTGCAGAAACCTTGGACAAATCAGTATCTTACTATTTATTTGAAAAATAGGAATACCCCTACCGCTTACTCTAGACCTTTGATTGAATTATGAATTTGTTTAAATGCTCCTGGAATGTAAAATGCTTACAAAAATTTTATCAGCAATACTGCTACTGGAACAGGGCCTTAGTTTTGAAAAAAGACATTCATTTTTATTTTTTACTTACTATTTGTTTTTTTGAGATGGGATCTCACTGTTTCCCAGGCTGCTCTTGAACTTCTAGACTCAAGGGATACTCCTATATCAGTCTCTGGAGTAACTGAGAAAATGGGTGTACATCACCATGCCTGACTCTGTCATTCTGTTTTTAGAAATTTCTTCCTGAGGAGTTTTGCTTAAGACAACTTAAATCTACCTCCTGGTAACATCTGTTCTCTGGCCATGTTTCTTCCAACTTCTGTAGAAACATAGAGCATGTTCCCTCTCCAAGCAAACCCTACTTAATGCTTTCAGCTGTCTCTCAAAGTTGTGTGTAGACTCCTCACTCCTTTGCTGACCTTTTTTTGCGAAGTATTTCAGGATGCCAATATATCTTTTAAAAATGGAGAAATCAACAACAAAATATTACAGATGTTGTATAAGCAAGTACTCAAGGGTGTCCATGTATTTTGAATACTTCTTTTAATTGAGAGACAGAGACCAAGGCTTTAGGTCAGACATATTGAATACTGTTTGAGTCAGCTTTTTTGCTACTGTGACCAAAAAACCTGACAAGAACAATTTTAGGAGGAAAAGTTTATTTTGGGGCTCATGGTTTCATAAGTCTCAGTGGGCCAACTCCATTCCTCACAGCCTGAGTTAGGCAGGACATAATGGCAGAGGACTATGGAGAAGGAAAGCAGCCAGGAACATGGCACCAGGAAGCAGAGAGAGAATTTCCTCACTAGGAACAAAATATATACCCTAAAGGCACATCCCCAAAGACCCAGCTCCTCTAACCACACCCTACCTGCATAAGGTCACCACTTAACCCCTATCAGAGGATTAACACATTGATTAGGTTAAGGCTCTTCTAACTCAGCCCTTTCACCTTTATTCTTGCATTGCCTACACATGAGCTTTTGGGAGAATCCTAATAAACCCTACCAAATATGAATTTATAAATTGTGGCCTTGGATAAATCACATTCTTTCATCCTTTTAAGCCTCAGTTTTATCTGCAAAATCTAATGGGGTGTGGGGTGGGGCACCTAATAGTATCCCTAAAAGAAATACTGTGTTAACTTAAGCTAAGATTGCTTAACTTCTAAAAAGCATCTAATGTATTCTTACCTTTCTGTTATTTGAGCCGAATATAGTCTGTTGCCTAGTTTTCCCCCTAGCTCTAATGTTTAACTTACCACAACTTTTTTTTTTCTGGAACCACACGCATTGTTTTTTAAGCATCAATGATGGTCAATTGCTTTTATTATGGGTAGAAAATAAAATGGAGAGAATACAATCTTTCCCCCAAGCATATTCTGGCATAGTGGGATAAAAAGACAAACAGATAGTTACAATGAGATGACACATGTGCTCTCATAGGAGCAGTACAGGTTGATTTAGAGGAGCATAAAGCAAAGTTATTATCTAACCTAGACTTGGGCAGGATAAGAGTGACTTAGAGGAGATTAAGCTGAGACTTCAAAGATGAACAAGGAAGTATTAGAATACACAGTAAAGCTTCCCTACAGGGGTGGGGATATAGCTCAGTTGGTAGAGTGCTTGCCTCTCATGCACAAGGCCCTGGTTTCAATTCCCAGCACTGCAAAAAAAAAAAAAAAAAAAAAAAAAAAACCAAACAAACAAACAAAAAAAACCACGCTTCCCTACAGATGATTCAATTCTCCTGGGCGTGTAGGAAGGTGTTCTAAAGAGTTCATGAGGTAATAATGGTGTCTGTTCTGATTTTTAAAAAACTATTTATATGCTTTCCCTTTAAAAGTGAACAGTGAGGATCTCCAAGTGTATATGCAATGATTAGTGGAAATCAAATGCATTTGTTCATGATTCAGCTGTTTTGTGGGTTTATTAGCCAGCTGGATAATCCTAGCCACCATGGAAATTCTGATGAATCTACATTCTTAACTTTTTAAATTTTAGACATATCGTATTTAATTTATGCCAAAGAGAGAAGGCATCAGAAACAGTAACATCAAACTAATAAGTAAAATAAAGAACCTAAGTTTTTAAGAATTTAAGATAAATTCTATAAATTTACCTACAGATGACTTTCATCAGAGACATAAATTTGCATTCATCTGATTACTATTCTTACATGGCAAGTTAAGATTACCCTACTTTTTTAAAAGCCACTATTAAAAGGAAAAAAACACGAGTGTGAGTAATTTAGCTTTCTCTACTGCACTGTAGCATATGTGAAGAAGTGGGTGCAAATTCATCCCCAAACAGCTCTTACCGCATCTTTCAGAATGTTTTAAAGTATAAAATTACAAGCACTTTTGTTCACTTGATGTTTTAATCCTAAATTTTTCAAACATATTTTTTAGTTGTAGATGGACACAATATCTTTATTATTTTTAGGTGGTGCTGAGGATCGAACCCAGTGCCTTACACGCGCAAAGCAAGCTCTACCACGGGGCTACAGCCCTAGTCCCATAACCCATTTAAATTTTAACCCCTGTCACCACCACACAGACATTGACACTTGCTGTGCTCATGCCTGGAATATCTGTTCTTTCCATGGTTCACTTCTTATCATTTAGTCTCTGCTCAAATATGCCCATCCCAAAAAGCACTTACATAATTTAGCCTCCCTCTTCCCATTGTCTTTCTCAATTCTCTTCCCCTGCTTTCCTTCACTACTGACAGAAATAGTCAAAAGGACAATGGTAATACTGAAGGGAAATACCACTGGGACCCTTGTGGGGGATTAAGTACCCAGATTCCCCTTCAAGGAAAAGCAGGAGAGTATGGTTCAAAGAAAAGTAGTGGTTAGTGGAGAAGCTCATAGCTATCTGTCCTTCAGGGTCAGCCTCAGATACACAGAACCACTTTGCCCACCCTCACACCTGTCACAGGGCAGAATGAACCCTGAAATTAAGCACAGTAGAGATGCAGAGACCCAGGCATCTCACCCTGATGTGGATACTCTAAATCTCCCCCTGTGGTTGTCATGTTTGCATTGCATTTTGACTTCTGCCAACTCTGCTTCCATCACCTTTCTTTGGGATCACATGTATTGATTCCTAAAAAACATCTTCCATAACAAACTTCCTTGGCATCTGCATCTGGAGAATCCAAAACACTCAACTAATGAACAAACTGGATAATCCCGTGATAACCGAAAGTTAAACTCACACTTGAAACACGAAAATTTTTGGTGTTTTCTGTCTTCTTTCTCTTTTGATTATTTTCCAAATGGGGAAAGAGAATCCCAAACTGGCTTTAGAAACCAAGTTGGATGGAGGATAGGGCAATGCTTGTCTAAACCAAACAACTGACAGAATCAGGCCCTCAAATAGCCAAAGGCTTCATTTCTATAAGGAACTTGTTCCTCCTCATTCTTCAAAGTAAACCTTAGCTAAAGCCCTAAGACAGTAGTTACAGATGCCCAACAATCTTTTTAGTTCTAAAGTACAAATTTATAATAGAGTAGGAAAATATGTTCCTAGATCCAGGAGTTTCAGGTTCCAACTTACCAGTTGAATACTGGAAAAAAACTTCCAGAATTGACCCAGGGTAGTAGGCCATTTTAAAGTATTTAAAATCTGCAATTTTCACAACTGTGAAAGAAGGTTTCCTATTGTAATTTTCTAGATTTTTTCACCAAAGTACCTCAATTACAGAAATTTCTTGGTATGCTTTTATACATTCTCTTTAAATACAAACAAATTTTATAGTCTAATCTATCACATACAATAGTATGAAAATGCTTTCCACAAATAAAATATTCATCAGGCAGACAAGCTATAATGACTTGATGACTGAAGAGGGATAAGCATATAGCAGTTTGAGAAGCATACAACATATTGTTAACTACCTTTTCTTGTTATCTCTGAAAATGGTCCAAAAAACCCCACCCTACCAAAATCTGCTTATGCCTTTGTGAAAAAGCACAGACTTTAAAAAAATCTTAATACAACCTCCAAAACATTAACTTTCAATATACAAATCACATTGCAAATTATATTATGTTAATCTTATTCCAAATCTCCATGATACAAGAACAAAGCTATGATATGATTTAGTGCTTCATAAAATAGTTTTGTATCTCTTAACAACTCTTTCTTAATACAATATATAGCAATCTTTGCTCAGAGGTAGAGTACTTGCTTACCCAGCATGCTTGAGACCCTGGGTTTGATTCCCAACACATCGGAAAGAAAAAAATATGTACTATATACTTTCATGAAATATCTGGTATATGCTGCATTCATAAAAAGTCAGCTCAATGATTACATAAAAATTTTGACTTTAGCTGTTTGATTTCTGCCTTAAGGATAAAAAGTGAACGCAATTTACAACTAAGAAATCCGTTAGTTACAAATTGTAGCCCCCCTCCATACTTGTAAAAGGTTAAAAAACAAAAAACCCTCTGTAGGAAAGGAAAAATCCAGAAGGCAGCAGAGTCAACCATCTGAGCTAATGAGTCATCAGTCCCTCCCCCGCAGGCACCGCAGAACACTGCAGCGGCAAATAACAACAGAGGCCCATTTTTTTTCCCTTTCTATTTTATAAGGCCCACATTGCTACTGGTTAATACATTATACCTAATAATTTCATTATTCTAGAAATAATTATTTTTGCTATCAGACTTTTGGACAATGTACCTGTTGGGGGCAAGGAGGAAGTAATATATAAAAGCTAAATACAAAGGTTCCAAGGCAATATTTATTCACATATAAAATCTTAGGTTACTTCATTGATAACAAAGTATTATTTTAATGCAACACTTGAAAAAGTGTATTTGGGCTGGGGATGTGGCTCAGTGGTAGAGCACTTGCCTAGCATGTCTGAGGTACTGGATTTGATCCTAAGTACCACAAATAAATAAATGAGGAAAATAAAGGTCTATCAACATCTAAAAAAAAAATATATATATATATATATGTATATGTATATATATATGTGTATATATATATATAAAGGAAGAAGTATATTCTATTTAATTCATTAAAGTCTATCTTTGGAAATCATTTTTTTGAAAAGATGATGAATTCAATAGATTGTCAAATACTTATTTTCTCTTATTTTAATTGTACAAATCTATGGCATACAGTATGATCATTCATTGTATATGTAGTATGTATATACACATACAAATATATATATATATACACATACAAATCAAGGCAGTTAACATTTCCATCTCCTTATTTTCACACACAATTAATCTTAGAGAAAGGCATTCTAAATCTTTCTAATATTCTTATGCCTGTCAAAAAGTTATGGAAGTGTAATATTCCAGCTAATAAAATTACATTATGTTTAGTAATACTGTATATATTATACTTACAGTACTATTAAAAATAAGTACCATATAAGTACTTTAGTGGTACTATATATAAAGTACAATACATACATAGTACCCTTATATAGTACTACATATATATATAGTACCTTAGTAATATTATATATTTTGCTTATATAGCACTTAAAATTAATAGTACTATAAGTATAATATATATAGTACCACATAAATGTAATATATAATAAATGTTATACAGTCATTTTGTGAAGTACTTTCTATTCATTTCATTTAATCTACCTACCTAGCAACCCTATTAGAAAGGCTTATGTGGGACTGTAGCTCAGTAGTAGAGCACTTGCCTTGCACATGTGAGGCACTGGGTTTGATCCTCAGCACCACATAGAAAGATATATTGTGTCCATCTACAACTAAAAAAATACTTTTTTTT
This sequence comes from Glaucomys volans, assembly GCA_020662805.1. Lineage (NCBI taxonomy): Eukaryota > Metazoa > Chordata > Mammalia > Rodentia > Sciuridae > Glaucomys > Glaucomys volans. Next base: position 85,236 of record JAJEJO010005717.1, read on the forward strand.
TTTTTTAAAAGAAAGGCTTATGTGGCAGATTTACTTCACTATGTATACTAAGTTTCCCCTTTTGCCTTGTCAATCAAACCTCAAACTTGTTCAAATTTTGGTAAGCCTATCACAGTAATTCCAATTTCCTTGGCAATGACTGGTTTAAAAATAAACATGATTGATAAGCATATTTACTGTGACCATTAAGAATTTCTTTGCTTTTTCAAAAAAACATAGGCTAAACTGAGTGTGGTGATGCATGCCTGTAATCCCAGCTACTTAGGAGGCTGATTAAGAAAATGGAGAGTTTGAGGCTAGCCTAGGTAACATACCAAGAGCCTGCCAAAAAACAAAACAAAACAAAATAAAAACAAACAAAACAAAGCAGAGGCTATAAGGAAAAGCACTCTCCTTTGGAATCTGGCTATCTGCATGGGAGGTCTGGAACTGTGGCAGCCATTAGGATCTTGAAGGGAGCTAAATTAAGCAGGCAAGCTGCTTTATTAAGGATAACAAAATAAGGAGAAAAGCATCTGGGTCCCTGTTGCCTGGGTCCACTGAATTAACCAACATAACAAGAAAGGAGAGGACTTCAAGAATATTTTATATGTATACATAATTCATAGTGCTATATTTTAAAAAAGAAGAATAACAGAACAAAAGTTGGTAACTAAAGGCAAACATAAGGTCAGTGAAAGTGAAATAGTTCATAAAAATTACTAAAATGCATAAGGAAATGTGCTGTCAAAAGTGGGAATCAAAGAATAGAGAAATACAACAAAATCACAAATGGCAAACCAGCCTAAGGGATTAAAAAGCATGTATTCCTATCACAATAAATTTTTTGAGGAGACTCCCCCACCCTTCTATTTCTATTTCTTTTTTTTTTTTTAAGAGTATTATAGCTATACATAGTAGTTGGGTTCATTTTGAGAAAATCATACATGCATAGAATTTGATTTACTTCATTTCAGTGCCCATACTCTATCCCTATCCCCTTTCCCTCCTCTCCTCCCTTATTGTCCTTTCCTCTACTCAGACCTTTTATTTACTGGTTTATTTTTGATTCGCACCCTTCTGTTTCACCCTTATATAAAAACGAAGACATTCCTGAAAAACAAAGAGTGAAAATAAAAAGTAAGGAGGACGTGTGAGAATGGAATTCAAATTTATCAGCTAAATATACTTAAGGTTTGTAGTCAGGCTAGTTCATAAACAATTTTTATAGCATTTCTAGAAATATATTTCTTTCCCTTCAAATTTTTGTAAATAAAATTGTACAATATTTAGTATGAAAACCCCAAGTTTTAATCAAAGGAACTAAATACTGTACTTAGTGCACAAATTCCACAGTATCAATTTACAGGCTAAAAGGCTATGATCAATGCTAAAATTGTTATATAAGTGGATTCATGTATTCCTGCCCAACGGGAATATTTATCATTTTTCTACTTCCTCCCCTCCATTATATCATAGTGCCTTGCACAGCAGTACCTCAATAAAATGTTTTGGAATTAAAAACATAATATTTGCTATTTATTAAACATATCACACTCTACACATTATATTAAAAAAAGAAGGTTGGGGTTGTAGCTCAGTGGTAAAGCACTTGCTTTGCATGGGTGAGGTTCGGGGTTCAATCCTCAGCACCACACAAAAACAAATAAATAAAATAAAGGTTAATTTAAAATAAAAGAACATATCTTTCAAAATTCTTAACAATCCTATGAGCTAAGTGTTATTTGATTATTGATTCAAAATGACAAAGTGATAAGGGTAGGAACACCCAAATTTGGTCAAACTTCAACATCTAAAAAATAATTGGAAAAATCTTATCATAGGGCTGGGGTTGTAGCTCAGTGGTAGAGTGCTTGCCTCACATGCGTGGGGCCTAACCTCTTTTTCTTTTTTTTAAAAAAAAAATAAAATAAAATAAAAACAAAACCATGTATCATGGACTAAATGTCCATTTCCCCAAAGATTCATATGTTAAAATCTTAACACTTAGTGCAATAATATTAGGAGGTGAGGCCTTTGGGAACCAATTAGTGCCTGTATAAGAGACTGGAGAGAGATGACACCTCTATTGTTGAGTATACAACAACACGATAATCGAAAAACCTGGAAGCAGGGCCCTCACCAGGCCTAGGATCTAAAAGTACCTTGATTTTGAAATTCCCAGACTCCAGAGCTATGAGAAATAAATGTGGGTTGTTTAAGCCATCTAGTCTCTGGTAATTTGGTATAGCAATCGAACTGACTAAAACTCCAGGAACGGCTTTTCCATTATTTGTCAAAGTATATGTGAGAATGAAAATGGATAATACGGAGGAAAAAGGAGTAAGCAGAAAACAGGAATTGACTGTTCCTAAATTACACATCTCTTAAAAACTATGATTTTTTTTTTTTATAAGGGATTTAACCCCTGGGTGTTGCTTTACTATTGAGCTACATCCCCCACTCTTTTTATTTTGAAACAGGGTCTCACTAAGTTGCTGGCCTCGAGCTTGTGATCCTCCTGCCTCAGCCTCCTGAGTCACTGGAATTACAGGTGTGCATCACCACGCCTGGACAAGAACTATAATTTTTTTAAAGAACATAATGCTGTATTTTACTAATGCCTAGTTTTACGGTACAAATATGACCAATTAATTAATTAACCAAAAAAAAGTAACATGTCATTGTAACTGCAAAACAGTCATATTTAAGAAGAAAATGGAGATATTTGGAGCTAATAAGAATATTAATGAAAACTGACATAATGCAATTTTGTTGCTTTTAAAAATAGAGTAAAATAATGGGCCGGGGCTGTAGCTCAGTGGTAGAGCACTTGCCTATAAAGTGTGAGGCACTGGGTTTGATCCTCAGCACCACATGAAAGTAAATAACCAAAAAATAAAGGTAAAAAAATAACAAATTTCATACTAGACAAAGACACCAATAACATACATTGGAGAAAAGACAGCCTCTTCAACAAATGGTGCTGGAAAAACTGGAAATCCATGTAGCAAAATGAAATTAAACCTCAATCTCTCAAATTGCACAAAACTCAACTCAAAGTGGATCAGCCCTAGGCATTAGATGAGAGACCCTGTGCCTACTAGAAGAAAAAGTAGGCCCAACTCTCCACCATGTTGGCTTAGGAAATGATTTCCTCAGGAAGACTCCTAAGTGCAAGAAGTAAAATGAAGAATCAATAAATGGGATGGTATCAAACAAAAGAGCTTCCTCACAGCAAGGGAAACAATCAAGAACATGAAGAGAGAGCCTATAGAATGGGAGAAAATCTTTGCCACCTGCACCTCAGATAGAGTATTAACCCCCCTCAACAAATTTACCAAAAAAAATTTAATATCTCCCACAATAAGAGAAATGCAAATTAAAACTATTCTGAGATTTCATCTCACTTCAGTCAGAATGGCAATTATCAAGACAAGTAAAAATAAATGCTGGCAAGGATGTTGCGGGGAAAAGGCTCACTAATACGTTGCTGGTGGAACTGCAAATTGGTACAACTACTCTGGGAAGCAGTATGGAGATTCCTCAGAAAATCTGGAACAGAATCACCATTTGACCCAGTTATTCCACTTCTCAGTCTATACCTAAAGGACTTAAAATCAGCATACTATATGATGTGGCCACATCAATGCTCATAGCAGCTAAATTCACAATAGCTAAGCTGAACTGGTGGAATGACAGTTCTTAAATAGTTTTGGGTATTGCAAGAAACCTTTATATAGCCAAATTGACTCAACAGAAGGTAAACAGGAAAGTGGTTTTGAATCAATGGACATAAGAAAAAAAACATAATAATAAAAAAAGGTGAATTTGGACTTATTATTTCCTAAGAAATATGGGAAACAATTTGGCATTATGCAACAAGGCTCTTAAATATGAAAACTGTATTTCTTGAATTTTTTTATCTCTGGCATATGAATAAGGACAACTATCATGTGTGTTTACTGCAACACCGTAATAGTGAAAAATTAGAAATAGTACTGAAAACAACAAAATTAAATTATTAGCTTATTTGAAAACCTACTGACACCCTACCCAAAAGTATATAATAATAGTAATAATAATAATAATAATAATAATAATAATAATAATGAAACTCCTTATGTCAGACAGTATGCAACTCCAAATTCATAATGACAAGGGCTGGGTGGTGCACACCTGTAATCCCAGTGACTCGGGAGGCTGAGGCAGGAGGATCACGAGTTCAGTGCCAGCCACCAGCCTCAGCAACTTAGAGAGGCCCTAAGCAACTCACTTTATTTTATTTAGAGACCAGGTCTCTAAATAGGGCTGGGGATGTGGCTCAGTGGTCAAGTGCCCCTGAGTTCAATCCCCAGTTCAAAAAAAAAAAACAAAAAAAAACAAAAACAAAATAAAAAACAAAAATAATGACAAGGGCTATTATTAGCAGATTCTCTTCTGGAAGGATCCTCAACCTTCATGGTTTCTTAGCACTGCAATGGTTATTTAGGTTTTGGATAGGCTTTTATCAGCTAAATTGCTTATGAAGTGACTAGTAATTTTTTTTAATGTAGGTAATCATATGTGAGAATTAGCCTCTTTGAGAGTCACCTAAAAATTGTACAACTCATCTTTTTTAAAAAAAATTATTGTTTGAAAAATTTTTTGATTGCTTTATGAAGAAAATATGAGTAGCCAATCCAGCCAAACAAATAGTCTATGAGACCAATGTACATACAAGGCATATTCAAGATTCAGCATCAACAGTGGTGTCATAAAAATACTATTATATTTATATTATAAAATGATGTCATTTTTCTCAAACATTTTATTCATTTGAAAGTTATTTAGTTTATGGATAGAAGAGAAAGTAGGTCACAAACAGTGCAAAGGCATATTAACTGAATGTTTAAAAGAAAGTATCACAATAAATAGGTTCACCTTCAACTCACAAATTTATGAAAATCCCTGCAATGAAAATACGACCCAAGCACACAAAAAGAATAAAAGAGGAAAGAATGCTAACTTGGCAAAAAGCAAAACAAAAAAACTCACTTCAGATGGAAGTGATGGATGGAAATATATGACTACAGTCAAAAGTTCACAGACATATTCAATTCTTCATTTCTAATAGACTGCCTAGTGTACTATGATTAATAACAACCAGAGTTTGTTTAATTAAATTGCAGGTAGAGGAGAATTTAATCACAGAGGATTTAAACAGTTATGGTCTGCTAAGGAACTAACTTCAGTTCCCTTTGGTGTGCACTCATACACAGTCTTCAATATTGCTCCACTGTAGCACTGATCACTATTATAATTCAAAATTTGTGAAAGGAGTACAATGTCTGTCTCTATTGCCACACTGTAAATGCCAGGAAAATGTCTGCTTTATTCATTAAGTACCCCAATTATTCACAAAGTAGGCAATTACTAAATACTGCTCAGATACAGTACTGAACAGGGTGCTATGGTTTGGATAAGAGGTATCTCCCCAATACTTCTGTGTTAATGCAGCAATTTCTGGATTTGACTGTGAACACTATAACTGATCAGTCAATCCTAGTTTGAAGGACTGAATGGTAACTGTAGTCATGTGGCCCATAAGTTAGATGAGGTAGATCACCGGGGGCATGCCCTGAAAGGGTTCATATTCCCTGTGGCTTGCTCTCTCTGCTTCCTGGCTGTCATGAAGTGAGCAGCTTCCTTCTCATGCCCTTCTGACATGATATCCTGCCTCAACTTGGGTCCAGAACAATGTAGTTGGCCAACCATGGACTAAATCTCTGAAACTGTGTGTCAATAATAAACTTTCCCTTCTCTAAGGAGTTTTTCTCAGGCATTTTGATGACAGCAAGAAAAAGCCAACCAATTTAGAAATTGGGACCAGGAGTGGGGTTGCTGCTCTAACTAAACTGACCATGTGGTTCAAAAGCCTTTAGAACTGGTTTGTGGAAGGAGGTTGGAAAGGTTTGGAGATGCAGGATGAAAAAGTTTTAGAATGTTGTAAATGGAGTTTAATGGGAAATTCTGGTGGGAACTCAGAACAACAAAACATAGACAGTAAAGACCATGCTCCTGGGATTTCAGAGGGGTACAAGGATGTTACTTGGAATTGGTCTAGAGGTCATTCCTGCTACATTCTGACGAAGAACTTATTTATGTTCTGCCCTTGTCTTAAAACTTAAATATGATGGACTAAATAATTTGGAAGAAGAAATTTCAAGGTAGCACAGCATTTGGTGAGTGGCATGAATTTTGCCAGCAACTTTTAGCCAGGTTTACTGTAGCCCATTTCCCTTGCTTTCTCTGCTTCCTGGCTGCCATGAAGTGAGGCACCTCCTTCCATTATGCCTTTCCACCATGATGTTTTGTTTTCTGCCTCACTTTGGGTTCACAGCAATCAAGTTGGTCAATTTATGGACTAAATCTCTGAAACCATGACCAAAAATACACGTTCCCTCCTCTCAGTGGTTCTTGTCAGTGGGAAGAGGGACAGAAGGGTGGAAGGAACTCTCCATTCCTAGTGAAAACTGGTAGAATTCCTTAGAAATGCACCAAAAATACATTGGAGCTTAATGGTCAATGACCAAGGTTTTAAAAATTGTTATTTACCTAAGGCCAAGACTGAAGTCAAATATTATCATCACAGAATGACCTTCTGAGATAAAAATCATCAAGTATTCTTACATATTGAGAAAAAATTAAATATTATTAAATTAACTTACTAAAAATTTTAATAATTTTACTAATAACTTTAGTGTTTTTTTTTAAATCTATGAATGCTAAACAACAAATAATAATTAAATAAAGTCTAATCATTGTTATTCTGTCTAGTATTATGTACTATTTAAAGTTTTACACACATTTATTAATTCAAAAAGGCTATACACTGACACACATGTGGACAACTGACTTTGACAGAAGTCCAAAGTAAATTCAGTGGAAAAAGCACATCATCTTAAAAAGTGGTTGTAGAAAAAGTAGATACGTAAATGCAAAAAAAAAAAACAAAACCAAGAGAACAACATCAATCTATATTTTGCACTATACAAAAATTAACTAAAAATGGATAGTAGACCTAAGCATCAAACCTGTATCTATAAAACTTCCTTTGACATATACAACACTGAAAAAACAGATTGGTAAACTGCACTTCATCATTATTTAAAACTTCTATTCTTCAAACATTATTAGATAAAATGAAAATCCATAAAAGAACAAATTGATAAATTTGGACTCTATGATAATTTAAATTTTCTGTTCCTCACTAGGCCTGGTGGCACACACCTGTAATCCCAGCTATTCAAGAGGCTGAGGCAGGAGGATCCCAAGTTGGTGGCTAGCCTTAGCAACTTACCAGGACTCTCTCTCTCAAAATAAAAGATAAAAAGGGCTGGGGATGTAGCTCAGTGATAGAGTATCCCTGGGTTCAAAACACCAAAACAATAACAATAACAACAACAAAAATACAAACAAACACAACACCCCAAACTGACAATAGAAAAACTTTTGTTCCTTAAAAGACATTTGTTAGTTAAAAGGATAATTAAAGTTATTGGCTGGGAGAAAATAGTTACAAGACGTGAATCTAATAAAGGACACATACTTTGAATAAAGAATCCTAAAAACTCATTAAGAAAACAATTCAATTAAAATAGGAAAAAGATTTGAACATACACTTCATCAAAGAAGTATATAACAAATAACTACTTGAAAATATGCTTACCATCATTATCACTCAACACATCTAATGAAACCACAAAAAATATCCCTCTCCAAGTATTAGAATAGCTAAAAGTTATTAATAAGGATTTAAAGCAACTAGAACTCTAGTATACTGCAGGTGGGAATGTAAAATCATAGAATCACTTTGGAAAACAGTTTAGCAGTTTCTTGAAATGTTGAACAAACACCTACCATACAATTCAGCCACACTTTCTCCTTGGTATTTACTCATGAGATAGGAATGCAAAGACTTTATATCCAAACAAAGACTTTAATATGGATGTTCACAGAAGCTTTATTCATAATGGTTAAACAATATAAATACAAATCAAATACCATTAACAGGTGAATTGATAAACGATTGTGATATTCCATAAAAAGGAATATCCGGCAATAAAAGGAAATAAATCAACAATACATGTAACAATCTCAAAAATCTCAAAACAATTATGCTGTAAAAGGCAAACCAAAAAATAAAAAATTATATTTATAAAAAATTATAAATATGCAGGCTTACCTATACTAATAAAAAACAGATCAGTGGTGGTTACCTGGGGAAGTATGGAAGAAATGAATTACAAAAAGGCACAAGGACTGTTTCTTAGGGGGTGATAGTACAGTTCAATATGAACACATTGATTGTAGTGATGGTTTCATTGCTGCATACATACATCAAAACTTATCTAATTGTATGCTTTAAATGCACTCAATTTAAAGTTCAATAAAACTCAATTAAACCTCAACAGAACTCTTTTTTTAAAAGCACGAAGTATTAGTGGGGCATGGAGATGCCTGCCTATAATCCCAGTGACTGGGGAGGCTGAGGCAGGAGGATTGCAAGTTCAAGACCAATTTCAGCAGTTTAGTAAGACCCTTAGCAACTAAGTGAGTTTCATCTCAAAATAAACAAAGAAAATGGACTAGGGATGTGATTTAGTGGTAAAGCATCTCTGGGCTTAATCCCTGGTATCAAAAAAGAAAAAAAAATACTGGCAGTACAATTTTTGTAAGGGCATGTATTTACAGTGAATACATATTTACTTTTGTTTTTCTTGTCAACTAATGGAGTAGTTATAAAGACTACACCACCAAAGAGAAATTGATTTAAAAAAACAACAAAAAAAACCACCTTTTAACCCCAGGGAAACAGATCAAAACAAACCAAATGGGGTTTGGTCTGTTTCTTAAAAATAAATGCGTGTGACTCCTTGACAAGGGCACACTCTTGTCCTGTCCAGTTCAGTGAATCTTGGGAACTTCCACAGTCCCTTAATAGTTCAGAAGCAAAGCAGTCAGATATGCATCTGAAATGTTCAATGATCAGTATTTTCAGGATAGGGCATAATAGTTCACAAAAGCTTAGGTGAGCCATGAGGCACAGAGGTTTCTCTTCTAAGATTAAGGCTAAGCTCTAATACTTTGGACATGAAAATTGATATGATTCAATGGCTCCGTTAGAAGGTGGAGACAGGAATTTCCTGTTGTTTCACGCTGCTCAAATTTGAGACAGAATTAGTTTATAATAAATAATTATTATCGACAGCCTGATCATCTCTATTAACAGCTACTTCCCCAACCTGTCCTTATCCACAATATAGTGTATTCAGGAGGATGAGGTCATATTTAAAACAAATACACACAACTATGAACAATAGGAGGTACTGTAAATGCACACTCAAACACTTGTAGGTATGCTGTGCTGGGATCTGAGCAGATTCTATAGTTCTAAGTGTCTCCTTTGGATCACACTAAAAGAGTTCAATCAACCTGCTTCTTAGTTTTATAAGAAATCATTTTTTTTTTCTTTCTTGAAACAAAGGGAATAGAAGGCATTGAACACAAGTGTATTTCACTTAATATAATTTGCGGATTTTGTAACTCATCTGAATAAGGTTTCTCACTGCCTCAATTTGTATTACCTAAAACTGGAACTCATGGATTTTTGATAATTCATTTTTCACAAAAAAGATACTCTACATTTGGCTCACTAGTATACTCAATGATCATATTAATTGGAAATCAAATTCCCTATTAGTCTAAAGTCTCTTACAATTGATAAAATTTCAATGTATAAGTCACATGAGGAGCATTTCAAGTTATATCTACACTACTTAATGATATTTAAAAGTAGTAAGTCCAAATGTCATGCCTTGTTCTTATACTGACATTGTTATATTGATCCCACTGTAACCTATACTCTCATATGATGACAGCACACAACTCAGGGATACTAGAAATGTTAGAGGGATTCAGTTATTCATTCTTTAAAGACTCAAGCTAAATGGCAAATTTCAACAAATTACTGAGGACAAAACTGAACTTTTGTGCACCCCTAAACTGGAAAGCAATTTGGCAACACCTACCAAAATGCACACATCCTTTGATCCAGCTATTTCATTCCCAGAGATTTACTGTATATGTGCAGTATGTATGTTCTATTAACAAAACATTCATTACATCACTGTTTCTTATATAAAAGATTGGAATGGGCTGGGTGCAGTGGTGCACACCTGTAATTCCAGTGGCCCACAAGGCTGAGACAGAAGAATCACAAGTTCAAAGCCAGTCTCAGCAACTCAGTGAGGGCCTAAGTAACTCAGAGAGACCCTGTCTCTAAATAAAAAGGGCTGAGAATGTGGCTAAGTGGTTAAGCATCCCTGGGTTAAATCACTACCTTAACTTGTAATATAAGTGGCTGTACGTTTAGTGGTTATTAAGACAGCAATCTCTGGAAAGAGATTCCCTGGGTTCAAATCCTGATTTCTACCACTTATGAGCTGTGTTACTCTGTTGGTCATTTAACTACTCTTTGCCTGATTTTCATCACTTGTTCAATGGGGATAAAAATATTAACTATCTTAGAAGGATGTTCAGTGAGTAAATACAAATAAAGTACTATGAAAAGTACCTGCACTACTAATAAGTTTTGAATAATAATCTCATTGTAATCTCCATAATAATGATATAAAAGTACAACTGAATACTTAACTATCAGTAAAAAGTATGAGGCAGCTTTAATTGTATCAGTGTGGAAAGATTTTCAAGATAATACCTAGTGAAAAAAAGAAGGTCCAAAATAATATGGATAGGTACTACCACTATGGACAAATATGTGACCAGGGTGGTAAGATGAAGATTTGGGACAGTAAGAGAAAACAGAATTATCTAAATATATAACTTATAAGACATTTGTACACATATTATACAACTTAAAAATACTGTTAAATAATTCAATGAATGCTAAAACAATTGAGTCAAAAAATAAAACTACATATATACCCAATTAACTGAGCAAATTAATGGCAAATATTAATATAGCTCTTTCATATCAGTTATTTAATCACTTTTCTTATACTACCATTCATTTAATCTTTACAACACTAATGAAGAAAACTTTTGTCACCTTTATTTGAAAGGTGAGAAAAATGCAATTACTGAAAGATAAAAAGTAATTTTTGCAAAGTCACTTTACTAAGAAGCAGAAACCCTAGAATTTGACCCACACTTTCTGGTGCCAGTACTTGAGCTCTTAACTTCTTACATTGCCTCTTAACATATTCTAATATAACTTTTGGTTTAAATATATCCTAAGTGACTTCAAAAGAAATTTGTAGAGTTTACGATAAAGACATATACAATAAATAAATAAAATTGGTAATGCAAAGGGGGTAAATAGTAATAAACAAAAACAGCTATTTTAAATATTCAAAAATTCCAACTCTAAATCAGCCATTTTTATTATGGCTTTGAATAATGTTTTAACACTTCAGCTTCTTTTAAAAGAACTGAAAATAAACTATTTAAATATCGAAAACACTTTGAATTTTGCTTCTCTAATTTTTATTTGAAATTTTCCGAAAGAAAATTCATATTAATAATCTAGTTTGTTTATTTGCCAAAACCCAAACATGGACTACTGTTATAACTATTGTGTCATAAAATTAAATCAGTTTAGAGTCTATACTTGTAACATGCTCTATATCACCAGGGCAGAAAGTATTTCTGGAACACTTAATACCACATCAAACACAAAATGTCAATTTGTAACTTTATTTGGTAATACCTATAATTTTCTAGTACAGTATTCATGACACTTCCTGGATATCCAAGAGTAATTACATACATAAAGTTGAGGATAACTTATGAGGTTATTAGGACAAATTTATTCACTTCCTCTCATTTACCTAAGACAACCAAAAAAAATGTTTCAAGTAAGAGTCATCTGGTTGTTTTAAATGATATTTTTCCTTTTGTTAATTCCTTCTTTGCCCTATCTGGTCTTGTATTTCTTATCTAAAATGTTAATAGGTTTTTTTTCCCCCTAATCACAGAAACAACTACACGTTCATTGTAAAAATAAAAACATATAATAAAAGCCGGGCACGGTGGCGCACGCCTGTAATCCCAGTACTTGGGAGGCTGAGGCAAGAGGATCGCGAGTTCAAAGCCAGCCTCAGCAACTTAGCAAGACTCTAAGCAACTCAGTGAGGCCCTGTCTCTAAATAAATTACAAAATAGGGCTGGGGATGTGGCACAGTGGTCGAGTGCCCCTGAGTTCAATCCCCAGTTCCAAAAAAAAGAAAAAACATATAATAAAGAGCTGGGTGTGGTGCATAGGCCTATAATTCCAGCAGCTCAGGAGGCTGAGGCAGGAAGATGGCAAGTTCAAGACCAGACTCAGGAAATTATCAAGGCACTTAAGCAACTCAGGAGACCCTGTCTCTAAATAAAATATAAAAAAGGTTGGGGATGTGGTTCAGTGGTTAAGCACCCCTGGATTTAATCCCAGGTTCCGGGGGTGGAGAAGGATGGGGGGGAAATGTAATAAAAGAAAAACACAAGGAAGAAAACAAAAATAACCTAAATTGCCCATGTAACCACTGATATAACCACTAAACAATATGATGATCATCCTTTCCTGTAATTCACTGCATATATAAACATATACCAACATGTAGTTTTATATGCAAGTTATGGTAGATACACTACCTTTTCTTCCTCCCTTTCTTTCTCCTTCCTTTTGTTTAGTTTCTTCTTCCAAAGTCAATAACCTATATAAACATACACAAAAGTCATGATGTTTTCAAACGGTTTTATAAAATGGAATCTCATTATACATATTTCTCTATACTTTACCTTTATCACTTTATATAACAGAAATCCTTCCAAATCAGTAGAGATTCGACTGCTACCATAGTATGACTTCACAACAACATTCCACAATGTGTCATAATTTATATAATACTCCTATTAACAGGCATTACCCTGTTTCTACATTTTTGCCACTATCAACATTGTGGCAATCAACATTCATGTAAACACTTGGTTAATTATTGGTGCTTTCATTTGTAAGGAAAAGATTCCATGGAGGGAGGTTGATTAATGAAAAATATGTATTTTCAATACTAACAGACATTATCTGGTTATTCACCAAAAAGAAAAACCTGTAATAATTCACATTTCCACTAGCATTTTGTGACAAAAGTCCTTCCTTGTATATCCCTATTAGCAATAGTTTTATCATTTAATTTTTGCTAGTCAGAGATGTAGTATTTTATTGATGATATATTGATTACTAGTAAGGTTACTTTTCATGCTTATAGAATGTTAGAATTTTTTCCCCATTAACTTCTGGTCACATGCTTTATTTATGTTTCTATCAGATGAACTTCTCCTTAATATGAAAGAGTTCTTACAAATGTTAATTCTTCATGTAAGTATTTCAAACTTTTGTCCTTATTACCACTGAAGAATTCTTTATTTCTATATAGGCTCATGTGTCTACTTTTACTTTTATAATTTAGTTTAGATTGCATATCTAAAAAATTCATAGGATTAATATTTTAATTTTTTATTTATCCCTTACATTTCAGTCTTCAATCTGAAATAGGTTTTTGCATATGTTCAAAGCACTGGCTCCATTTTATTTTTCTCCATATAGACACACTGAATTAGTTATATTTATCATACACATGTGTCTGTTTTCCCTACTGGAAGTTGCTTTATCACATGGCAAATTCCTATATATACTGGGATTTTGCTTCTGATTTTTAAAATTCTACTGAACTTACATACTTTAGACTAATAATACATCTACACCTAAAAAATTCAATAACTTATATGGATAACATTTTCACTTAAGATATTAACATAATTAAGATGAAATAATACAATGTTTTAATTTTCCATTTTCCATATCAAACAAAACTTTTTGCAATATTTATTGATTGTAAGAAATCAATTATATAGATGTATAGTAATAAATTTTGAACTTTCTTTGTCCTAGAGATCCTCATTTTAATGTATTTCTTTCCAACTTTTTTCATTCTGTATATATAGTCATTACTATATATATGCCTGTTCTTCAATTTTACAGGTATTTTCCAATCTAGCCTTCCCTTTTTTTTGAACCAGGGATTGAACTCAGGGACACTCGGCCACTGAGCCACATCCCCAGCCCTATTTTGCATTTTATTTAGAGACAGGGTCTCACTGAGTTGCTTAGGGCCTCGCTAAGTTGCTGAGGCTGGCCTTCAACTCACGATCCTCCTGACTCAGCCTCCCAAGTCGCTTGAATTAGCGCCACCGTGACCGGCTCAATCTAGACTTCTCTATTTTGCCTTTGTTTGCACACAAACATGGTGTGTATGCATTGTGGTTGTGTGTGTGTGTGTGTGTGTGTGTGGTGTTGAGGATCAAACCCAGGGTCTCATGCACGTTAGACAAGCATTCTACTACTAAGCAACACCTCCAGCCCTTTTTATACTTTTTATTTTGAGAAAGGATCTTGCTACATTGCCAAGGTTGGCCTTGAACCCACAATCTTCCTGCCTCAGCTTCCTATATAGCTGGGATGATAGGCATGTGCCACTATGCCCTGCCTCTATTTTGCCTTTAAAAAACCATTTAAAAAATTAAGAAATAAACAAAAGAAAACTTATGTAGTCTGGCTGCTTTTCATTGTTTAAGCACATCTGGAACTCTTCTGCATCATATCATTCAACACTCACCTTATATTCTTTTTTTTTTTTTCTTTTTAAACACCTTCATTGATGTATGATTTACATAACATAAAAGCCACTTGTTTAAATGTAGAATTCATGGATTTTTAATATATTCACTGGGTTGTGCAACCATCATCATAATTCAGTTTTTTTTTTAATAAAAAGGCTTATCATCAAAAGAAAAATAATTTCTACAGGTCGCATTAGGATTCAAAACTAAAATTTTGCTTAGTTATAATACTGATACAAAAAATAATGGTGATAAAAAATCACAGGCTGCAAGAATTAAAAAAAAACAGATGTAAGAATTCAAATCTGACAATAAATCAGTTTTTAAAGAAGGATACTCATCATTGTGAAATGTAATAGAGCTAACTACAAAGAAATGGACAGGAAAGTGCATCTCAAATACATCTTACATAATTTTATTCATAGTAACAACTAATTTTAAAGATAGTTTTAATAATTTCTGCTGAAAGACCTAGTACTATGAAGATATAAATCAATTTCAGCTGTCTCTACACACAAACTTTATATATATGGATATTTACTATATATACTATATTGTATAATATATGTACATTATACACATACACACACAAACTTAGAAAATACTTATATCACTGAAAGATTCTTCATTTCACAATAGGAAAAAAAAAGAATAGTAAAACTTTAAAATTCTCTCTGGAAATTAAAGGAAAAAATTCTTATTGATCACTATAATAAACTTGTTATAAAAATGAATGTAGGCCAGGTGTGGTGGCACACGCCTGTAACCCCAACGACTTGGGAGGCTGAGGCAGGAGGATAGCGAGTTCAAAGCCAGCCTCAGCAACTTAGAGAGGCCCTAAGTAACTCAGTGAGACCCTGTCTCTAAATAAAATACAAAATAGGGCTGGGGATGTGGCTAGGTGGTCTAGTACCCCTGAGTTCAATCCTTGGTTCCAAAAAAAAAATGAATGTGTTCATTTACTATATTTTAAGAACAGAGAATTGACATTCAAGAGAATACTTAATCTTTTAATATAATCTTTCCTTAAAGCAAAGGAGCAATATTTTAATCATTGTTTAATTTACTGATAATCTCCATTATAAAACTATTAATCCTGGATTAATTTAGAAAAGGAAAAATATTATCTAGTTCATGTCTCCATGGTTCTTTACATTTCTTTGTCTACTTCACGAGGATAAAAATAAGATATAAAAGTTTGTACAATATATTTCTATCAGAAATAGAAATTAGGAATAAAAATTAGAAATAGAAGAACTGCCCCTCCTTAAATTGATTCCACACATTAATTACCACAAGCTTTAGAAAATCTTTGTACAGAAAATACTAAATCACTACAATTGCCAAAATAGGGAACATTTTTGCTGATATTTCTCAACTCCTACTAATAAACCTGTTTTAGAACCTTTGTTAGAAGCTGGGTACAGTGGTGTGCACCTGTGGTCCCAGATATTTGGGAGGTTGAGACAGGAGGATCATTTGAGCTCAGGAGTTCAAGGTAGCCTGGACAACACAGTGAAGTGAGATCCTCATCTCAAAACAAAAAACAAAAAACAAAACAAAAAAAAAAGAAAGAAAGAAAGAAAGAAAGAAAGAAAGAAAGAAAGAAACTATGCTAGCAGTGCATTTTTTCTGCTTTGTTTTTTTCCCTAATAGCCTTATTTCATATTCGATTTCCTTCACCATATCTAACCTGGTTCTCAAAAGTGGGCATTAGTCAACTCTTGAATATTGTAAGTCTCTTTCAGCAATTCAGTTACATAAAATCAAAGTAGATGTCAATAAAGTTAATGATAAAAAACTTTACAAGTGTGTACTAGACACTGTACACTCATCTAATTTAACAGCACCTATGGGATAGATTTAAACTTGAGGAAACAACCTTAAGTAAAGTGCCCAAGGTCATGAATCTATTGAGTTAGGGTGAGATTCTAAACCCAGGTCTTTGTTTGGGAAATCTATTCATGTAAATACTGTACTTCCATGTAGTGTCATCTCATCCAAACTCACAACTCTTGATACCCTCAATATCAAACCTGAAATCAGTACCCCCAACAAAGGCATGTAGTACGTAACCAAGGTGGCAAAGCTGAATGAAAATCCTCTTACTTTTAGTCTAGTGCTATTTCACTTATAGCTAATGCCATTAATTTTTCATTTAATGTAATTTATTCTTTCCTACTTCCCTCCCATATCTGGGTGACAACCATTTCTATTATTAAATATACAGACTGAAAATAAGTTGGTCACTGCACTAATAAAGTCCATATGAAGTTTGTTTCTATTCTATTGATCATGATTTGGAAAATTACTGACATATTTAGAAGCTAATACCTTATATTTAAAAGTGTATAACCTTAGAAGGAGCTAAGCTCTCTAAAAGTTAAAGTGGTTTAATCTCCTTGTCTAACTGTTCAGCACTCACTGAATAAACAATTTAATGAGTACCTCTCAGGTACTTCAGCATTCTTGTGCAGAAGACACAACAATAAAGACACAGTCCTTGAACTCCTAGGAGTTTTATGGCTTACTGAGGAACAGCCCAACATATAGTAATGTGCCAGAAATGAAAACAGAAAAACATTGTGTAGTAGCTACAGGACTGCGTGGTTACCTCCGCCTACAGGGGAAGGAAACATTCTTAGTGGTTATGACAATCTATGAAGGCAGTGAAAATGAGAATGACCTCATGGTAAGAAAACAAGAGGTATCAGGGGCCCTAACACAAAAACCCTTATGTATTGTTTTATAGTGGATTATAGCACAATTTGTCAATAAATGTTAAAATTTCTATATGTAATACTCATTAATTGACAAAGCTAGTCTGAGAAACGTCTGCCAACTTCAAATCCTGTACGTGTGTATTACGTATAAAGTCAAAGCATTTTTTTTTTTTAAACATTTAACCTCCGTAGCAATTTAGTCACCAATTCCTGCTGCTATTTTTTCCGGATTTCATCAGTGATCTGAGTTCTTTCTTTCCTAAGTTCCTTGAAATCAGAAGAATTGTGAAATAAAACTGCAGACTCATTTAATCTCTTTATATTGATATTTTCCCCCCTGGTACTGCACTGCTTTTTAGCTGGTTTCTTCTTGCTCATTCTGGTGTATCTGGACAGAACAGGTTTGGATTTCCAGAGCACTTAAAGAATTCTCCTTATTGGCCTGATGTCATCTGGGCAAGGAAGCAACACTATTTTTTTTTCCTCTCCTCTAAAGATCAGGGAACCTCACTCTGGAGAAATGAGATGAACAAAAATATTTTCATATCTGTAAAAAGGATGGCTACATAAACTTATCAATGGTTAGTGTGTCCAGTACAGGTCATAAAAACAAAATGCTAAAATTGGAAATGCACAAAAAAGACAATAGTGATCTTCTTTATTACTTGGGTAAATGTCAAGAATCATTAAGATTGTGTTTTCTAGTACGGAACATCAATAGGCCAGTTTTTCTATTTGGCCATCATTTAAGAGATTTAACTTTTAGCTCTCCTTAACAAAACAAGTCCAATTTTTTTTTTTTGTAAAAAATTTGGAAGATACAAGAAAACAAAATAAGTCAGCCTCATTCACAACTCAAAGATAATGATTTCATCTTCCTCATTTTTCAAGACTGTAAAGAGATCCTTCAACTACACTGGTTAGAAAACTACAAGATTTAACTCAATATGATTTTTCATAGTAAATGTAATTCAAACTTCAAAAATAAAATTTGTAATTTTTGGTAGGGCCTTTCAATGTAAAAGAACAAGAACATTGAGTTTGCAATACAAATAAAAGCGCTTAACCCCAAACTGGAACACATTCTTTCCTAAAGTATGTTATTTAGGGTCAAAACATTGGCTACTACATTATAAATTAAATGGAAAAGCACCGGGTTGGGCAAAAACCAAGGCAAAACAATTTCTGTATTTTCACAAAATACTCTTCACCATTGGGAAAAGCGAAAGAGAAAAACAAGTTTTATTTAATTCAAATTTACCACAAAGTTGGTCAAGGTACTGATTGGGAGTGTCATTTAAGTAGATTTTAAGGAGAAATGGCAAAAAGAAAAGAATGCCAAACGCAGAAAATATACAGCTAGCAATATCTTGATTTAATCTTCTTGTTTTTTAAGTTATGGTCAAATAATTTGGTTTAACTATACGCCCAGCCCAATCAGTTTCCAAAGATTACTTCCCTTTCAGGAAAACCTAGTCACTTTCCCATAAGGGAGCCTGGGCCTCCTGCAGACCAAGACAGGGCAACACCATCTTTCAACGTCTCTCCATTCAATGGAGACTGTCGCATTACCAACACCCTTGTTTTGAAGCCAGTATATCTTTATTCCTTCAACTATCCATCCTCTCCAAGAAGAAAAAGTTGTGGGTCCTGCTTTTACCCTTTCAGTCCCACCCGAAGGATATTGACATCCATAGAACCTCTCCAGCAAGGATGTCAGATAAACCCTTAGAATTACTGAGAAAGCACATTCGGAAGGAAGCTTTTCAGTGACTGCAGTGAGGGCCATTATCAGTGACATTCCCTCGCAAGCCTGTTTCAACGCAGACGCCTCTGCCTCCAGGGATCTTCCTGCCTTCCTCCTCACCCGGGTGGGAGCTACTGCCAAAGAATGGGATTTAGGGAATGGGACCTGGTGGTTGTTGCAGACCCCGAGGAAAGACTAAAGCAATCCTACTACCTGTAGCACCAAAGACTCCAAATAGGGAACCATAATGGCCGCACTCACTCTCAACCCCGGAAAAGGTGAACACCTCAAACTGCAGGTAGCGGGACAATCACAGCGAGGGGTTGGGGGGTCAGGAGATCTGGAGAAATAAGCTTGCCAGTGCAGGGTGACAGCAGGGTGGAAACCCCAAGCAGTGGAGGCAGATCTTTACATTCTCCCTTATCTCCTCCCACTCCCTTCCATCCCCACCAGTCGCCAGTTACCGGTCGCCGCTCACCTGCTGGGGCGCGAGGTGCAGAAACTGTACCGACCACAGACCCAGAGGCTCTGTCACTGCGGGAGGGGATGTCTTCAGCTGCAAGGGGGCGGGGCGGGTCTAACCAGTCACGTGACCTCGAGCTCCGCCCTGCATCCTCCCCATCCTAGAGCGCTGCATCCCGGAAGCTTGGATCTGCGGATCGCTTGAACATTTTTTTTGTTTTGCGTCTAAAGAAAAAGTGAGCATAAATTTTTACAAGGACTGATGTAAAGTGCAATGCAGAAGGCAAGGATGACAAGGGTTAAAGTGCATTGCTAAGGAAGTGACGTTAAAGCCACAATCCAGGGACCGGAAATGGCGATGGAGTTCCGTCCCTCTGAGGCCCGCCGGTAAAATCCCTGGCTGTAAGGTTTGGGCCGATCACGTGATTTCAAAATTTGAGCTGTGCTGGACAGTAGCCAAGTTACCCGGCCGGTTGTTGATTACGTTTGTTTTTAAAAGCACCTCATTTACTTGAGTTTTCTAAGACTTCTTTAAGAAACAGCTTTATAACGCCCTATTGGGAGACGAGTGTTTGAAGGTCACTCCATATTACCGACCGGGAAGAACAGGGTCGGGAAGGGTTTATCTTGCTGAGGTGGGAGAGAAGGAAGGGTAGAAAAATCCGGATTTTACCGCCAGGGCCTACCAAGCTGGCCCCACAAGTTAGTTTCGTAAGAGGTGGGAGGAGGAACTTAACACCCGGAGACACAGCCCAGGAAAAAGATGGAGGTCCGGAATTGGAGGGGGAAAAGAACGCAGAGGCAAGCAGTGCGGCTGCGCGCGAGGCAGCGGACGCGCCGGCGCGCAGAGGGGGCGGGGTGAAAGGTCATTGCGCGGCGGCGGGTCTGGCTGGCGACGGCGGCGGGCGGGAGCTGAGTGTCCTGAGTGCACGTGTGGAGAAGCGGCGGCACCAGCGCGGCGGCTGGAGGCGCCCCCGCCCCCTTCGGAGACTTAGGGGTGCGCTCGGCTTTCGCGGCCCCTCACCCCTTTAGCTCTGTGCCCTAGGCGAGGAGGCCGGCTTGTGGGGTTGAGTGGCCCGGGCTGAGGGCGCCGAGAGCTCGGGGCGGCGAGGACGACGGCGTTGATAGCGGTGGTAACGACGGCCTCAGCAGGCGAGGAAGATGAAAGGGTGAGGAAGGGCAACGTGGAGGGGCCCGGGCCCGTGGAGGGGGAGAGGGTTGCGAAGAAGCGAAGAAACTCAGGGCGAAGACCGGACGAAGGTAGATTTCGAGGCTTCTCTGTTCCCTCTGTTCCCAGAGGAGGCGGAGGCGACCGAGGCTGTTGGCGGGCTGAAGGGCTAGCGGCGGCAAGAGGGGGGAACCTACGATTTTGTCCGGAGGACTAGTGTGGCTAAGTAGGGGCAAGAAGGAAGAGCTGTTGTGAGGCGCCTGGGGCCTCTTACCCTCGAGCGGACGCCTGAGCCACCTCCGGCCCATTTCTGGTGCAGTGGTCAGGTTGTCCTCTTACCCAGATCCATGCTCGACAACTGGAACTCGGTCTTTGACGTCTTTCAGTTTTATTCGTATTTGGGGTCCATGCAGAACCTTCTGGCGGGAGACGGAATTGGAATAAAGAGCATGGGCACGAGAGCTAGTGACTCAACTAGATTTGGGTTGGGTCAGAGGGAGTGGAGGAGGGGGAATGAGCTCGAACTGTGTAGACTTGGGGTGCCAAAATGTTTAAGGAAGTATTGTGAATCAGTAGGTGGAGCTCTTGCTTCAGTAGTTGGTATTTGCCCCCTAAGTGCCTGTGAGGGGATCCTGGGTTGCTGTGCATTCTTCAGCTTCGTTAGTAAAGTTAAGATTCGATCTTTCTGTCTCTTGGATAAAATTAGGGATTATTTTGGTTTAACTGTTTAGGTTTGCATAAAATGTCTTATGGCCATTAAATTATATACTGTTACAGAATTAGTTACATTGCAGCATATTAAAGCATTGCTGAAATGAGTTTTGGGGAGCTTACCTTTAGAATCCTCAGAGGAAGAAATAGAAACTTGTAAAAGCTTTCTCAGACGCGTGGAAAAAAATTTTTCCTTATTATCGTACATCGGTTAAAGAATTGTAACTATGCTTTAAGGTAGTTAAGTTATTCAAACTATTCAGCAGCTCTTTTGAGAATGAAGTAAGTCACTTTTTGGCGTCATTTCACAGTGCCTAAAATTAAGGTCTAAATATTATCTCTATTTGTTTGAAGTGCAGAAGGGATTCCAAGTAAGTTTATTTGGTTTTAGATCTGTAACATGTTTTCTTACTCTGATTTTGCTTTAAATACTGGAGATTCGTTTCATTGTTGAATTGTATGTCTTGGAATTATTTTCCCCATTTGGGCTGTGAACCAGGAAATTGAGGCTATTTTACTTGTGATTCAATATATTTGGGGAGTCTCTCTTTTTTTTTTTTTTTTTTTCTGGTAGACAGTACTTCAGTGTGGATGATCTCCCTTAGCTTATATTTTGTATTTTTTCAGTACACTGAATACATATTTATCATGTTCTGCTAAAGTAATAAGGAGGCCTAAGAG
The DNA here is from genome assembly GCA_020662805.1 of Glaucomys volans. NCBI lineage: Eukaryota > Metazoa > Chordata > Mammalia > Rodentia > Sciuridae > Glaucomys > Glaucomys volans. The sequence continues at coordinate 107,431 of JAJEJO010005717.1, forward strand.
TGCCCATTGTTGAAATTGTGCCAAGTATTTATAAAGGTACTGGGGAGCACCAAGAAATTGTTCTGGATGTTTTGGTCCAAAACCTTAAATTTAGCTCATTGCCATAGAGTTTAATGTCTTTCTGGTACTTATCTTGGCAATAGAAATGGGGCCAGTCTCTAATTTGAATTAATATACTCATGAAACAGCATACTCTTCAATATACTCTTTGTTTTAAATGGACATTTAAGTGTGATGTGATGGAGTCAGATCCCTGGAAATGAGGAACTGGTTGGTGTTAGAGAAAACAGTTATTGAATCCAAACTTTGACAGCAACCATGCATTAAAAGTCCCTAAGTATAGTTCTTACTGTTCTTGAATGAAAAATTTTAAGATAATTTCACAGGAATAGTCCTTTTTCCCACTTACTCCCAGAAAGTTGGGACTTGAAAAAGTTTTTTCTTCTTAGTATATATTTAAGGTACTGAAGAAATGAAGTTAAGATATACTACATTCTTTAGAAGATGAAATCCTTGAGTTCCAGAACTTGTATCATCATGTGCAGTGTTGTCAGTCCTTTGACTTTTGATTTGGAAAGGCTGTGGGTAATAGTGGTCCTGATTATGTGGTTTTTCTATGAAATTTTATTTGCTACATGTTTTATTGTATTTTGATCTAACCAGACAGTAACTTAAATACCTGGAAATGGGAAACTGTAAAACTCCTAACTCCAAATTAGTCTATTTAAATATTGTGCATCTGTACCTATGTTGCCTATTGTTCAGAAACTTTAAAAACTTATTTTCTGATTTTTCTTCATATTTTTACTATTAGTATTTTTATTAGTAATAGCAATAGGAGATTCTCTTGTATTGGTATGTATTTGTGTGATTTTTGTGGGGGGAGATTACTAGGGGTTGAACCCAGGGGTGCTTGTTCTCTTGCTCTACCCCTGAACTACATTCCTGTCCCTTTTTTTCTTTTTTTTAAGACAGGGTCACCCTAAGTTGCCCAGGCTGACCTTAAATTTGGTATCCTTCTATCTTAGCCTCCTGAATTGCTGGGATTACAAGTACGAACAACTGTGCCTAGTATAAACTGATTATTATTTTTTATCTGTTATTCCTCACTAGGGAAGATGATATTCAAGCCAGAAGTACACCATAGACAGCCATGACTGGGGCAGCAATGTAATTATTCATTAACATAGCTGAATCCATTTACCCTTCAATTGTAGTAAAGAGGTGCAAGTTAGTTTTAATAAAAATGACTTTACCAAGATTTGAATATCTGTGACCAAGAGGGGGAGGGGGAGGGGATATGAAATATGGTAGAATGAGACAGGCATCATTACCCTATGTACATGTATGATTAACATGAATGTATTGAATGTACATCATGCACAACCTTAGAAATGAAAATTTGTACCCCATTTGTTTACAATGAATCAAAATGAAGTCTGTAAAAATTTAAAAAATAAAAAAGATGGAAATGTAGGCAACAGTAATATGAACATAAAATAGTTTGCTAATCAAAATATTAAAAGTAGCTATTTTTACTAGAGAATAAAATTAAAATATAAGATTCTGCAGTCAGAGATGAAACTGTTGGAAAATTTAGAATAATCATTACTGCTGATGGCTTATGGATTAGTAAGGGGCACAGGGAGTTTTCTGAGGTGCTGGAAACATTTTGTTTATCTGGATATTGGTTACATAGGGTGTATACACATATACATGCACACATACGTGTGTGTATGTAAAATCATTGGGCCATAAATACGTTTAGTGATCTTTTCCATATGTATCTTATATGTCAATAAGGTTATATTGCTGTTTTGTCAGAAAAAGAAGAAAAAAGTAGCATTTGATAACTTAATAAACCTGTAATTCATACTCCTTGCTATTGTGAGACAAATACTTTGTTTTTTGTTGATTGAGTTACTAAATTTTAACAAGTACTTTTTTATGTTCCCTTTGCTGTATTGAGATACATTCATATAAGAACTTTTTAAAAAACTTTTTAAAAAGGTCAGTGCAATGTGCTAACTGGTGTAAAAGTTCAGAAAATTTGAATAAAATCTATTTTAGTCTAATGATCATGTACAACTATACTGTAAAGCATAAGAAAGTCAGTTGTGTTTGCATCCGTCTATGAATGGAATCATTGTATAATAGGAAGTATATCCCCTGTCCATATAGTTGTGTGCACTGGTTACTAATGGTTTGTTGCCCTCAGTGGTGTGATTTCTCTGAGATTTGGACAACTCTTAGTAAAGCTTGAACAAAGAATAAGAATTTCTGTTTTGGAAAAGATTTTTAAAAGCCATCCAAGGTCCTGACACTCAACAATTGCATCAAGATACATATTCCTTGTTGGTCATAATTTCATACATTCTGACTACTATTGAATATTACTGCACATGTGATCAGTAGTGTGGGAAAGTGAAACTACTATTGTAATTAATGTAAATTATGTGTTCCTGTTATTGCACTTTGTGGCCAAATTAATTTTACATTATTGAACATTAAGTATTGTCAATATTTCTTCCTAAGTCTTATAAACCATTATCTTTAAAAGCTAATATTTTGCCGGACCAAAGTATTAAATTCCACTTTGCTGTTTTTTCCTGTGAAAATTCTAATTTTCCCTTTCCAGTATTAGCTGTGGCTTTCAACTTTATAACACTGAAGAGGTGGATTTTCTCAATTATTTAAATGATTTTTCTGCATCATGGTTTTTAAAACATGGCTTACGTTAATCAACAGAATATCAATAGTAACAAATAGAAACATTCTTTCCATTGTGAAAATGAGAATTACATGGAGTGTAAGGATTATAGTCTTGTAAAACTGCAGGATTATATAATGGTGCTGTCACCCACCCCTACTTTTTTATCTTTTCTATCAGTGAATTCATTCCCTAACTTAATAGCAAAATATCAGTCCATTATAGTAGCAGCTGAAACAGTTGGCTGTTTAGCTGCTGAAATGTCCCTTGTGAGACTGAGTTACTGAGTTTAAGTTTAATTCAAATTTTTAGATCAGAATTTAAAAGTTTAGTTATTGGACAATTTTTAAGAATGTTTGACACAACTTTTATATGTAGATCTAATCTAGATTTTGTGAAATGTGAATATAGATGAATGATTTCCCTGCAAACTTAGCCTCTGAATTGAAGCATGCTACAAATAAGCTGGATTTTTAGAATTTATGGAAAAAGGTTTTTGAAAGAGATAAATTATTAATGTTTTGTTTTGATTATATGTTGAAATGATTTCTACTGTTTGGCTTGTTAATGTGGATACTAGAGAAGGTTAACTTTGTATGTGACTAAAATTATGTTTCTGTTGAATATTGCTATGAAGACCCTTAAAACCAAAGGTGTGAGCTGATATATACTCCTGTAATCCCAGAGACTCTGGAAGCTGAGGCAGGAAGATGGGAAATTCCATGTCAGCCTCAGCAATTTAGGGAGACCCTCAGCAATGTAGCAAGATCCTTTCTCAGAACTTAAATATAAAAAGGACTGGGGATGTAGCTCAGTAGTAAAGCTCCCCTGAGTTCAATTCCTAGTACCAAAACAAACAAACCAAAGTTGTGTAAAACATATCTCTTCCCTTACAAACTAGTTCACAGATGGTAGATATGTCTAAAGGTTTCAAGTTGCAGGCCAACAGTTGATTTATAGCCATCTATAATCTGTGGGAAAGGATTCTGATGCCACTCCTAGTTTTTGTTAAAGTGTTGTGTTACAGTCATCTTGACTGCCGTGGGTGGGGAGCATAATTGGAATTGTATATTTGTCTTTCCTGAGCTAGTGCAACCTCTATTCTGCCTCTGTCATTGTTGAAACTGTTCTTCAGGGAGAACCTTGTTGATTTCAAGTCCTGAGGCTTCTTGTCTTATTCCCCTAAGTGCTGCAGTAAATGCTTGTTCATAAAACTACTTGACATACAACCTTAATTATTTCTTTTGGATAATTCCCTTGGAGTAAATTGTTAGGATCAAAAAGTACTGACGTTTTTTAAAGCTCTGATACAGTTGCCCTCCAAAAGTAGCAATGTATACTGTTAGCAGTGTTATGAGAGTGTGCTTTCTCTCTCCCAAGGGCAGATTCAGAAGGGAAAAGAAACTGCAAAAACCTTAAGAAAATGGATTAAAACATTGGCTATAATTTCAACCAAGAGTTGTATAAATTTTTGTCTTGAATGTGATGTTGACATTGAATGTTTGTAGAATGATAGATAACTGGTAATAGTTTCCTTTCAAGTTGGCTTTTTTTGTTGTTGTTGTAGATGGATGCAATACCTTTGTTTTATTATTTTTGTGTGGTCCTGAGGATCTTATCCAGAGTCTCATACATGCTTGACAAGCGCTCTACCACTGAGCCATAAACCCAGCCCACAAGTTGGTTTTGAGTACATATTCATATAGCCTTAACTCTACTTTTACTTGGCTGATTTAGGTGATAAATGTCATTTCTTTTTTGTTTGTTTGTTTGTTTTTTTAATTTGATTACTTGTTGAAGTTGGACACTCTCTACTTTTACCAGTCATTTATATATCTTTGTGACTTACCTGTTTTTAAAACATCTTGTTTTTAATTGGGGGTACAGATTGCCCAAACTTAAAATTACAAAACAATCAAAGATACTGCTGTCTAGAAAACGAGGCTGAGACATTCAGATTAGTAAATTTTTGTTAAGAGTGATGCCAATTGAGGATCCAGATCACCTGAAAGAAAATTCTAAGGTATATTTGGATTATTTTCCCCCTTTAGTCTATGTAGTTTATTATGCAAGGGAAGCTTATTGTAATATAAACAGCATTTAATTAAAAGGCTCCAAGTTTTAGTTCATTATGCCACAAATGATAGCTAGCAGTAGGGTTGTTATGAGAGTCTTGATCTGTGGGTCTTGGTTTCATTCTTTGAAAGGAAGGACTTGAACAAGGATGACCAAAGTTTCTAACTAAGGTGCAAGTTCTAATTTATTGTTGGTATTTAAGCTGTTGATGGCTTTGATGAGTTCTCAGTCTACAGAAAAAGGAGCTGTTATTGACACCTACCCATGACTGCCATGATATATATTGCATGTTTGCCATTTCTACTGTCTGTCAGCACTGACTTTCTGATACCTAGAAACAGCCTTGGATTCATATTTGAAGTATACTTTTTAGACCGCTTTCTTTTTGCTTTTGTGCATGTGTTCTCTTGTCCTTTTCACTCAAGACACTTTTTTTTTTTTTTTAACTGCTACCTGATATTCCTACTGGGCCAAGTAAATGTATTCTCTTTTAATCGCTATTCCTGAATGGATGATGTGATACCTATAATCTATTGGTTTAAAAAATGGACAGAAATAGGCCAAGAAAGAAAAAGAGCTTAGTGTGTTTTGGGATTTTTTTTTTAAGTAGTTTTATGTGACCAAAAATTTTTGGGGGGTGGTGGGGGGAAACTAGATCAGTTGTAGCTAGTTGATGAAAGGCCGTGTGTACGTGCGCACGCACACGCACGCACACACACACAATGCTTACTGAATTTCATTTGGTAGGTTATACACAGTTATTGAAAGATTTTGAGCAGAGATGTAGTCATCAGATTTGTGTTTTAGGAAGATTGTTCTGATTGCATTGTGATGGCTATCTTCTAGGCTCTAGGCTTATTCTCCTTCATTAGGCTATTAAAATTAAGGCTGAAATAGTGACCTAAATCATGATGCTAAGAGAAAGGGTATAGGAACAAGTTATGTTGACATTTGAGGAAGCAAAACTAATAAGAATTGTAAGAGGGCATAAGGATATAACAGAACTAAATTTCTATATTAGATGAATGTTGGGCTAGTCATAAAGACAGAGAATAGAGGTAGATGCTCTAATTTCTTTTAGGAAAATGATGTGGTCTGTTTTGGTTGAATTGATTTTGAGATTCCTGTGCAAATCACCAATAAGAAGTAAGTAATACATATCTGGATTCTAAGGTTTGAAAACAAAGACATTAACATTTATGTGGTAATAAAGGAAAAACCATAGCTCAGAAGGAGTTCCAATTTAATATGTGGATGATAATGGAAATTTTTTTCACAGAGGAATTTATTCTTTTTTGGTTAGGTCCTGAGTACATTGTGTCCATGTGTATATTTTGCATTAGCAATATGCAAATGCTGCTAAATCTCCAGAACAGTAATTCTCTACCAGGAGCAAACCTCTCCCCGTGCACTCCTCCCTAATTATTGATAAATGTTTGAAGAGTTTTGGCACCTAGTAAATAGGGATCCTGCTAAACATCCTACAATGCAGAGGAAAGCCCTCCTCTCTCAAGAATTATTTAGCCTGAAGTGTCAGTTGTACTGAAGTTGAGAAATCGTATTCTGAAATGTAGATGAGATGATAGAGCCTGACCAGTTAATATTAAGAGCTAGAGATTCTTGGATTTACTGAAAACAATTTAGTAATTCCTTGAAATATTTGGGGACTTGCTCCAAATCTTATAATTTAGCAGAAAAGTAAATGCTTATGGAAGTACTGAGATGTTGTGTCTTGGAAAGGCAGAAGCATTAATACATTTCTTATGGGGTAGAATACTCTGAAGAGACAGGTAAGGACCCATGAGCAGTTAGTATTTAAGCTGTGCTTTGAGAAATTCTGAATGAAGAAGAAATTCTCGAGAGGAGTTACCCTTTCATGTAATTTACTGAAGGCAAAAATTTAGAACAATCCATTACTACCAGCTAAGAAAAAATTACCTACCTGTTTGAAATTTTTTAATCAAAGGATCATGTTCATACTCTGATAGGTGGGCTTTGAGTTTTATGCAACTGCACCATTATCATTACACATAAGATTGACACCTCTTACCCACCTCTCTCCCCCAACACACACACACACACACAGTAGATGACTCCTTTTTGAGGGAACATGACATGACTAATCTTGTACTATAATGGGAGTTCCTAGAATAGGTCTGATTCTAGCTTTATTGGTAGCTGTCTATAAAACTATAGACTTTATTTGTCTCTCAGGGCTTTGGTTTTATCATTTGTAAAATGAAAAAGAAATAGACCCAATGGTTTCCAAGGTTCTTCTACTCAAAGTTTGCCCAAGAAGCAACCAAATAGTTAAAATTTTGTGCCAGAGTATGTATGCTTTACCCATTGATAGCATAAACAGATTTTGAGATTGCTTTATTTTATTTTCAGTTTTTTACTATATAACTTTAAAAGTCACACTTTATACAGAGACAGACCCAGTTTTGTGGAATCATATCCCCATCTTGTGGCCTTTCAGTATATTGCCACTAAATTTACAGTCATCAGCATGTCTGGCACTCAAAACATTTGAGTGCTTGCTATGGGTTTGAACGTGCCCTCCAAAATTCATGTTGAAATTTAGTTGCCGTTGTAAAAGTATTTGAGAGGCAGGACCTTTAAGAAGTGATTAGATTATGACAACTGTACTCATGAATTGACCTTTATCACAAAACTGGGTCACTTTTAAAAGGGGGGAGTTGGACCTACTTTACCTCTCCCCTTTTCCTCACCATATGATGCCTTTACTGTGTTATGATGTAGCAAGAAGGCCTAGATGTGGCCCCTTGATCTTGTACTTCCCCATCTCCAGAACTGTGAGCCGAATAAACTTCTGTTCTTTATGATAAACTGTGGACTCCTGTAGCAGCAGAAAATGGACTAAGACTGGTTATTATTGTATGTTCTGTGATAAAAGTTGGGATGCATTTTCATTTTGTCACTTGGCTTGTTTATTAAACCAAAAATAAAGATTTCCTACTTCACATTCTAAGCCAAAGATTGTGGTTGTAAGATTTGACTGAATAACAGACTAGTTTTGTGCTGACACAGATTACTAACCAATGGGCTATATAGAGGTAGACAGGTATCTTCATCTTTCCTAAGGACTTGAGATTTCTGTGTGCTTTTGTAATTGCTGTGTCTTGTTTGTGTCACAGTCAGCCCTGCCTTTGGATACATAGCATAAAAATTTCTATATGAAGATGACTTGGGGTTTGATTGTTAAAGATATGAAATTAAGAAAAAATAACATATCTCATGAATTGGCTTGAGCTAAGATAATTTAGTTCTTTTAGTAATTGCTATCTTCAGTTTTCTGTAGTTAGAGTTGTAAACTCCCATGCCAGTAGGGAGCGGCTGATAATGTATATAAGTTAAACAAGAGAAGTTACAAATTTAGGCTTTATGTAAAATCTTCGCATTGTCTATATTGTTAACTTGAACTCTTATCAGAAGGCAAACCATTATTGTATTGGTTTAAACTCAGAGTTCAGGGACAAGCAGATTTGAATTTGAATCACAGTTCTTGGCTGTGTTACACATAAATTGAAACTGTAGTATACCATACTATGCTACTTGACTAGGGGAAATGATTAATATTTGAAGTCAGATTCACTTTAATCCTATAGCATACTTTTTCCATTGACCTATTTCACTTCTTTGTGCCAGTCCTTAGCCTCTATTTCCCTTACTGATTCCTCAGCTTTGTAAATCATACGTAAGGGAAGTTTTATTAAAGTACTCCTTTATCCGTGGGTTTTATATGTTCCAAGATCCCAGTGAATGACCTGAAATCACAAAGTATTGAACCTGATTTTTGCCTATGTAGTATATACCTATGGTAAAGTTTAATTTTTGAATTAGGCATGGGAAGAAATCAGCAACAATAGCTAATAATAAAACAAGGATTTTAAACAGTATTGTAAAAATTGTGTGCCTGTGGTCTCTTCTCAAAGTATCCTAACGTCCTATAATTACCCTTCTGATGATGTGAGATGATACATTGCCTATATGATGAGATGAAGTGACAGGAATGATATTAGTCATTTTGATGTATTAGACTGCTAAGAAAGGGTTACTTGAACACAAACACTGCAGTACTGGGATCTGATAACAAAGTTGGCTACTAAGAACTAACTGGCAGGTAGCCTGTATAGCACAGATATATTGGAGAAAAGGATGACTCACATTCCAGATGGACTGAGTGAAAAGGCACAAGATTTTATCTCGCTAATTAGGATGGTGCACAGTTCAAAACTTACAACTTGTTTATTTCTGCAATTTTCCATTTAATATTTCAGACTGTGGGGAATTAAAATACCTAAGGTAAGGGAGGACTACTATCATTTAGGTGGGTGTTAAATTGAATGGTGTACATAACAAGCTTTATTACAAAAGTTAAATTCTAAGGTGGAACTTTGCACTCTGAATTTTGAGCAAGGTGATTATGTATGCACAGGTTAGAAATCTATTCTAGGATTTTGTGACACTACTTCTTCAAGATTTTCCCCCTACTCTAGAAAATGGTTTCTCCATCATCTTTATGGGCTCCTGTTCTACTCCTAAAACTCAAATGTTCCTCATAGTACGTCTGTTCTGTGTTCAAGGAAAGAACTCTCAATGTATAAAAAGGTATTCATTCAGTCTACATGTATTCCCTTTAAAGTATTTGACACTAGTCTAGTGAAAAATATATGTCAGTGACATGTCTTAGACATGTAGTAAGTTTTCTGTGTTCTTTTTCCTGTTTTAAATATGTCTAGAGACTGGTCTTAGGGCCCAGTGGAGACCCCAACTCTGTCCACAGCATCTCAGGAGGATATACTTATTTATACACACATATACACGCATATCCCCTCACACACATACACTTGTGCATACATCAGTATACACACAAATATCTTAGATGTTTGGCATAGGTATTTGGAAGGGAGATTTATACCTAAATGGAAGACTTGTTCTCTTAACTCAGCTTCTCTCACAAACTGAAAGCTTGGTACAGCTAGAAATTGAGGAGTTACCATTTGTTAAAAATTTGAAAGTTTTGCCTCCTTTTACTTGGTCTTTTAAACAATAAAGAATACATGAGGCATCAAGTGCTTGAGTTTTTGTATCACAAATAACATGTCTGGTCTTTCCTCACCAAATTGCTACAAAACTTAACTTCAAAGCACCGTAGCTTGTGCCTTATTTGATGAGCGGTGTTTTTATTTCTTTGTTTTGTTTTGTTATGGAATTTTCACACATACAAAAGTAAAGAAAACAGTACAATGAACTCCATCATTCAACTCCAGAAAGTATTAGGATTGATTCCCTTGTTGTTATTTCATCTTTGACCCTCTCGTTTTCCTTTTCAGCTGGAGTGCCTGAAAGGAAATACTACATCTACTATCCCACTGTACCTCTACATAGTTCATTATGAATCTTTAATAGAAAAGTACTTTTTCTAACATAATTACAACACCTACTAAAATCAGATACTGAATCTGTAGTTTTCCTGTCTTATAAATGCTCTTTTAATGGATGTATTCACATCTAATTCCAACAGTCCACAGGTTGCATTTGGCTGAAATGGTATCATCCTTTTTAAAAACTAAACTGGGGTTATAGCTCAGTGGTAGAGCACTTGCCTAGCATGTGTGAGGCACTGGGTTTGATCCTCAGCACCACATAAAATCAATCAATCAATAAAATACGGGTATTGTGTAAAATAAATAAAAATAAAAAAACAACTTGTTTAGATTTACAGATAGATTGCAAAGATGTTAGAAAAAATCCTGTTTTCTCAATTACTGACATCTTATATTATTATGATGTACTGCTAAGAAAATGAAAAGGCATGCCATGATTGGGATAGAGTAGTTGCAAATTATAATTTTGATAAAGGATTTATGTTCAGAATATTTATTTTACAACTCACTTAGACAATTCAATTCCTTATAAATTGAGTCATTGTCAAAATCCTGGGTTTAATCCCATGCCTATATCATGGGCAAAACTTAAATATTTCACCAAAGAAGATATACAAATGATTGGTAACCATACAAAAATATGCCCAACATCATTAATCATTAGAGTAATCTGTGTCCAATGAGTTATCACATCACATTTCTAAACAGGTAATAAAAAAGATGATGTAGAAAAACTTGGAACCCCTTAATACGTTACTGGTGAGACTATAAATTATGCAGCCACTTTGGAAATAGTTCAGGGGTATATTAGTTTTCTGTTGCTGTAACAATTCAAACTTTGTGGCTTAAAATAACACAAATTTATTGTCTTACAGTACTTGAAGTCAGATATCTGAAATGGGCTTCACAGGGCTAAAAGTTAAGGTTTGGGCAGGCCTAACGATTTTAAAAGTAACCGCCAAAAATTCATGTCCATCCAGATTGTCAGCCTGTGACCTTAGTAATCTCCTGAAGTATGAGATAATATGTATCTGTTGCTTTAAGTCACTAAGTTTGTGTTAATTTGTTAAGATAGCCCTAGCAATCCAATAACAGCAGGATTCTATTTCTTCTAGAGACTCTAGAGGAGAATCTATTTCCTTGCCTTTTCTAGCTTCTTCAGGGACAGCTAGATTTCTTGACTCAAAGCTCTTTCTCCATCTCAAATCTAGCAGTGTGCCATCATGAAAACTCTTGTCTTGGCTCTATTGTCATCCCTGGTTCTTAAGGACCTTGGACCCATCTGGATAATCTTGGTTAATCTTCGTATATCAAGGTCTTAATCATATCTGCAAAGTACATTTTTTCCCTGTAAAATAAATGTATGCAGGATACTTTGGATTAGGACATGGGCATCCTTTAAGAGCCATTATTGTACTTACTCTAAGTATTTCTTAAAAAACATGTTTGCTATCCAGCCCACAATCCCACTTTCAGGTATCTATCAGGAAAAAAATTAAGGCATATGCCTGTACAAAGACTTGTATACACAGTTCATAGCAACTTTATTTATAATAGCTAAGAAGTAAATATAGTTCAAATGCTCATCAACTGGTGAATGGATAAACAAAATGTGATACATATCCATACCACAATGAAATAAAAGGATTGAGCTTCTAATATACTACAGTGTGGGTAAACCTCTTAAATATTATGCAACACGAAGAAGTCTGCTGTAAAAGATAAATTATTATGTGATTTCATGTTGGGAACATTCAGGAACAGCAAATCTGTAAAGAGAAAGTGGACATTGTGGCTGACTAGGAGTAGGAAAGAGGATTGACTGTATAAGCACTTGTGGGTGTGATGAGATGTTCAAAAGTTGAATTGAGGTTGATAGTTGCGTATCTTTGTAACTGGTCAAATAGTCTGTGACCTTGAATTAGGCAAACATTTCTTAGGTAAGACCCTGAGAAGTATTTCCCAAGAAACAATCATCAAAAATATAAAACTCCTACACCATAAAATACAGGAAAATGAAAAAAGCCATCGATTAAAAAAATTTTGCAGCATAAATTATAGAGGACAAGTATGTATAATGTATTGGAAGCTTACAGAAACTAAGTTTCTAATAAAATGGGCAGAAGATTTGAACATGCACTTACCAAAGAAGACATGGGGAAAAGTTAAGTACATGAAAAGATACTCATATCATTTGTTATTTAGGGACATGAATACAAACCACAATGAGATGTCTTAACCTACTTATTAGAATAGCATGAAGTTTGAAGTTTACAGTGCCCAGTGCTGGTGAGAATGAAGAACAGCTGGAATTCTCATGCACTTACCTAATAATTTAGCATTTCCACTCCTTGCTATTTACTAAAAGAAATGAAAGCATTCATAAAAATCCTGTATGCAAATATTAATGGATATTTATTCACAGTCTCCAAAAGCTGTAAACAGCTCATACGTTCTCAACAAGAGGATAAGTCTGGGAGTATAGTTCTGTGTATGCGAGAGGCTCTGAGTCTAATCTGCAGCACAGCAATGAGAAAGTAGTCCACATTTCTATAAATGAAATACTACTCTGCAGTGACAGGAATGACATACAGTGTTGTCTCAAAGGCATTATTCTCAGTGAAAAGCCAAACAGAGCACTATGTGTTTTGTGATTCAATTTTTGTCTTACTCTCGAAGGCAAGATTATAAAGAACAGAGAAGCCATTAGTGGTTGCCTGGGAGTGGTAGGGTAATGTAGGAGGTTCTCGGGGTGGTAGAACTATTATATTTGACTACATGATTATATGTATATATGTAATGATGGTTACATGATTTTACATATTCATCAAAACTCATAGAGCTATACACTCAAAAGAGTGAATTTAATCCTAAAGTTTAAAAAAAGCCCAGAGAAAATTGATTCCTCTCTGCCAAAAAAAGGGGCGGGGGTAAAGAACTACTAATAGTTGGTACAAAAAATTGCAAGCTGGTGGACTTGGATTGATTGAATCAGTTATCACATTGAGTTTGACTAGATACTCTAATTGTCAGATTAACGGAGTAGGACTCAAGCGTGTAGTTTTTACAAGAAACGTGTGTGTGTGTGTGTGTGTGTGTATGTGTATGTGTATTTTTTTAAACATTAATAGATAGGGTCCCAATGTGTAGTCCAGATTGGCCTCAAACTCTTGGGCTCTAGCAAATCCCTTGCCTCAAACTCCCAGGTATTAGTGACTATAGTCAAGTGCCTCTGCTTGCCTGGCTGCAGTTCATGGATTCAGGGAAGGGTAAAAAAATATTTTTTTGATTGCTAAAAGATACACCACGTATCACTGATTAGGTGAAAGCTGTGTCTGTGGTAAACAAAGCAGACTTTAAAATGAGAAGTATCAACAGTAAAAATGAGGGATGTTTTGTAATTATAAAAGGGTCAAGTTATCAATGGTTTATAACAGTTCTACGTACTTAACATTGCTACTAACAACTTGAAAATACCTGAAGCAAATATGACCAAAGCTAAAAAAAAGAAGGAACACTTCCAAAGGAAGGAACACTTTGAACCCACATAATCCTTACAAGAAAGCCTGTCAAGATTACAAGAAAACCATTTGTGTTGAAGTAAGCCTTCCTGAGATGTCATTTGGACAAAGACTTAAAGGAGGCAAGAGGAATATACAGCCAAGGATGAAGAGGCCACCAATAGAAATCAGGAAAACTGCAGGTGAAACATTTGGTGGGGGGGTCCATATATTTAGTTTTCAATATATGTACTTTGAAGTGTACTAGAAATGTTTTGAATCAGATTTTGGAGTCCTGGAATGAAGTTTAGGCTAGAGAAAAATTTGGAAGTTGGTAGCATTAAAGTCAGGATTGAATGAAATGACCAGGAAAATGTGTGCCAATTTTATTGATGTGCAAGGCCCTTGTAGAATTGGTTCAGCACCAGCTTTCCTATGTAGCCATGGGGTAATTTATATTTTAGCTTTACCAAACAGGATATACTTTTGGAAATAGCTCCATTGCTATTTTGATAATGTTTTACTTTCTTCTTAAGACTGTATCTCTTGCCTTCCCACAGATAAGAACTCAAGAAAAGATTAGATTCAGAGTTTTAAAAGCTGTTTTTATATTCATTTTCTAATACAGATTGGGGACTTTTCAAAATTTCTGAAAGCTCTTCTACCTTTTGGTTGTTTATAGTCATGAAATCTTCCCATTTTCTTGACGTTTCTATGTATCCCTTATGTTGAAATTATGCTATGCCTTTAAAATTACATGTTCTTTGCTAAGTTATAGTGATATTATATTATTCTGATATATTTAGAATATCCACCTCTTAAAATAAGTTTGGAGCTAAGTGATCAGGATTATAGAAGTATTCCATTTCAGTTAGACATATCATGTTAATGAAAGTAAACTATATTTGAAGCTAAATTTTGCTGACAACATCACCTCTAGTCACCACTTTGAAATTGTTTCTAGTGTACTCTAACAATATAGCAAGAATCTAATTTTTCAAACAGCTACCAAGCAATATTTATAATATTTCAGTTTGGTTTAAGATATATATTTGCATATAGAAAAATCCTGGAAGATGTATTAAACTTATTTCTGGTCTTGTTCCTCAGAATATTTTCATTTCCTAAGTCATTTCTATGATTATGCACCTAAAAAACAATCAAAACTTTTTAAAAATTAAGCAAGGAAAGATTAAGCTGCTATATTGTAGTGATTTAGTGTTGTTTCTTCAATATAGGCTTGATCTGCCAACTCTAATGAAAACTTTTTTTAGTACTTTTATTTAGTCTAGGACACTGCCCTGCAACCATCTTTTCCTCAGGTATGAAGTCAAATACCTGGTTATTATCCTTCAGAAAACTGTAAATATACTTAAAACCTGGTAATTGCCAAGAAGTGATTTTTAAAGTTTTAAGAACTTCAGTCTTCACTTACAATTTAGAAGCTTGACTTCCTAAGTTCTTCAGTTACTCATTATTGTTTACAATTAAACTTAATAATGTATTTTCCACTTTTAAAATACAGAGGCTAAGACTTTTTATTTTAAGAAAATGCAGTGGAATAGTTTAAGTGATGTACTCTGAATCAAGAGAAGCTATATTGTATGTAAAATAAAATACTGTACCCAATTCACGGCACTATGATAAGTTAAAGAGCAGATGGTATAGGTAAGATGTGATCTCTATATTTAATGGATTCCTATATTTTACATGATACCAGTATCTGCAGAATATTTAAAATATGAGTGGTAGATGGTAAGGAAGTAAGCCCAGTAAATTTCAGTTAAGAAAGGGTTTGGGGCAAAATGTAACTTACTTCAGCCTTAAAGAAGAAAAAAGACAGGGTGTACTTCAATGAAAAGTTACTATGAATGAGGTGAAACCTACTTAAAGAGGACATGAATCTTACACAGGGAATTCATTACAGTTGTCAGATACTTTGGAGAACACCATATTTATTCATCTGATCAGAAATTGGAAAGGAAATTTTTAAAAAATCAGCGTGATTGCTAAGAAAATTTGTGTGCTTACATTTTAAGAAAATGTAAGGGTGATTGAGCTATAATAAGTAATATAAAATAGTGGAATAAAAATTAAGTAATTGAGGCTGGAAGATTGAAGATCCAAATGGCAGGAAGGATACTTTATACTATCTTTTGAGTTCTGGATACAGAGTATTTAAATAGAAGATAGAATTTCTCCTCTGATTTTTGCTTCTAATTCTTAGCAAGCAGAATATTTTTCAAACTGGGCATTATAGAGTGATACACATCTTAGATAATTGTAGCATAAGATAAAATAGTGTAGCATATTCACCTCTATCCAAATATATCAACTTTACATATTTATTTCCTTGGGTCATCCTGTTATAATGGTCCTTATATAATGGTCCAATTATAATTGTTGTTAAGAACAATGTTTAGGGCTGGGATTGTAGTTCACTGGTAGAGTGCTTACCTAGCCCAGTTGAAGGACTGGGTTTGATCCTCCGCACCACATAAAAACAGGTAAATAAAAAACAGGGTTTGGCCATGTGTGGTGGTGCATGCCTGTAATCCCAGCCGTTTGGGCGGCTGAGGCAGGGGATAGAGTTCAAAGCCAGCCTCAGCAACTTAGGCCCTAAGCAACTCAGACTCACTCTCTAAATAAAATACAAAAAAGGGCTGGGGATGTGATTCAGTGATTAAATGCTTCTGAGTTAAATCCCCAATACCAACAAACCAACCAACCAGGGTTTAATGTTTCTATTATGTAAGTTAGAACATTTCAGAAAGTATTTTTTAAATTGCCTACAATTTCTGCTATACATTTTTAATCTCCTTTTCAGATATTTTTCTGTAGATATTAACAAAAGTTGGATTGTTGAATACATAGATGGAATGTTCTTTTTTCTTCACAAAACTATATTACAGCTTTTTTTTGCCAATAATTTGGATATAGTATACTTTAATCAGTCCCATATGAGAGTGAACACATTTTTATCTTTTTTTTTTCCTTTTTGCTATTCTAAGTATGGTAACATATAAGAGCATTCTTGTTTAGTCATTTGTCTAGCATACCCCAAATATGATACAAATGATTAATAATCACACTTGTTTGCAGTTTACTGCTGTTAGATTCTACTGCCCTTATGATCCGAAACTAACAGCAAAATAACTTGGTTACTATCAGCATGAAAATTTTTAGCTTTAATCCCTTTTGCCATGTACCAGTTCTTTTGATTGCATATATTTTTGTAAAAATGCTTCTTGTTGCTTTTTTTCCCCCACCCAAAGAGTGAAAGAAGTAGGATTTATTTGTGTGTGAAGAATAGAAACAGAACTCTGGCAGGGGCAAGGGGGGCCCAACTCTTGATAGGTAATTTTCAAACTCATGGTTTTCAAAATATAGATTCTGTTTCCAGAGATTCTGGTTCTGAAAGTGGGGTGGGATGTCCAAGAATGTGAATTTTGAGTACCAGCACTGTGACTCTGAGTTTGGTGGTTCCTGGGCCACTATTCTCAATTAATAGGAGGCACATAATTATTGCACAAATTATTTTCTTAGAATAAATTCTTAGTAGAATTATTCGGACAAAGGAGATGTACTTTTTAAGTTTATCAGTACATTGTACTAGATTTTTTCTCAAGGGATACTGTATCTATTTACATTATCATCTTCAACGTTTAAGAATACTATTTGCTACTCCCTTGCTAAAATTAGGTGTCGTAATTCTTTTTGATGAAGATATGTATAGGGAAATTTTTCCTTTTCATTGTAAGATATTATTCTGGCTTTCTTAGTACTTGTATACTATATTTGTCCCTAAATGTGTACAGTTGTAAAAAGATAAGAGTAGAATCGATTCTGAATATCTGGCGATATTTGCTTATAAATGGTGATAGTTTTAGGAATAAAAATTCATTATGAAAATGTTGGATTTGTCAATCATGTGAAAAATAACTTGATACCCATTTAATATGTTTACCTTAGTAAATGAGAAGCTAATTATGTTTTATTGAGTACATATTGGTTTGTTCCAGTAGCCGGATCGAGCTGGGAGATGTAACACCACACAATATTAAACAGTTGAAGAGATTGAACCAGGTCATCTTTCCAGTCAGCTACAATGACAAGTTCTACAAGGATGTGCTGGAGGTTGGCGAGCTAGCAAAACTTGGTATAATATGGCTTTTTTTCCCCTCTCCTCTTTTTTAAAATTTGTATTCTTGAACTGTACCTGTTACTATTAGAGCAAGAAGAGTTAACTAATTTGTCTTTTTATTTTACAAGTGAAATTAATGGAATGGTTGAGGCTCTAAGAAAAATATCAAAAATCAAAATAAAATATTTGAATTTTAAAAGGAAGCACTAAATATTCTTTATTATTTAGTATTTGCCTGTATGTTACCACTGATTTATAATTGTGAGACCTTCCTGAGACAATGTAAGAGGTTTTTGAGGCCATTAATATTCATAGAGTAGCTGAAAACAATTCAGTGTTTTAGAAGAAATTATTAAATTAAATGTGTTATTTTGTCTATTGAGCTTTATATCTTTATATTTTATCTGGCAGCCTATTTCAATGATATTGCTGTAGGTGCAGTATGCTGCAGGGTGGATCATTCACAAAATCAGAAGAGACTTTACATCATGACACTAGGATGTCTTGCACCTTACCGAAGGCTAGGAATAGGTAATTAATTCTTACTTCATCCATCCCTCCCTCTGTCCCTCCCTTACTTTTAAGACTAAGTATATTGTTAAATCTTTTTGATATAGTAAGTCAGTTTATTTCTTTTAGGAGTCTAGAAAAGGGCTACTGAATTACATAAAATAAAGTGAAAATAGTGTTTATTAACATCATTCAATTTAAAAACCCTCCATAAATTTGTCTACTTTTTCTCTCATTTTTTTTTAATCTATCTGGAAGTATTTGTATAAAAATTTGCTCTCATATTTATCTCTTAGTGTCTAGTGTATACCTCTTAAATTTTATTAGGTTTCAATAAGTAGTTCAGTTGGCAAATAGGTGTGAAATTTAAAGATTGCTTTTTAAGGTTACTTATTTGTTGTTTGTATTATTAACAGGAACTAAAATGTTAAATCACGTCCTAAACATTTGTGAAAAAGATGGCACTTTTGATAACATCTATCTGTAAGTACAATAATATTTAATGTTCTTATCTCAAGAGTTTAAATGTCAATAAAAATCTTTACTAGAGCCCGGCATGGTGGCGCACGCCTGTCATCCCAGCACTTGGGAGGCTGAGGCAGGAGGATTGCGATTCAAAGCCAGCCTCAGCAACTTATTGAGGCCCTAAGCAACTCAGTGAGATCCTGTCTCTAAATAAAATACAAAATAGGGCTGGGGATATGACTCAGTGGTGGAGTGCCCTGGGTTCAATCCCCAATACCCCCCAAAAAAAAAAAAAAATATTTACTAGAAACTTTAAAATCTGGTCACTTATTGTATCTTTGAAAATACCGTGGAATAATTGTCTTTCAGTACCTGTAGAGAATTGCTTCCAGGATTCTCCCCCACACACACACACACAGATATAAAAATATGAGTGGTTCAAGCCTCTATATAAAGTGGCAGAGTATTTATCTAAGACCTACAGATATCCTCCCATATGAAATCAAATTAGATTGCTTACAATACTTAATATAATGTAAATGCTGTGTAAATTTATTGTACTTTATTGGTTAGGGAATGACAAGGAAAAATGTAGTATACTTGTTCAGTACAGATGCAATTTTTTTCCTGATACTTTCAGTCTGGACTTGGTTGAATCTGCAGAAGCAGAACCCAGGAATGTGATGGTCCTACTGTAGTTGTTACAATGTGTTTCATTCATTCATTCATGGTACAGGGGTTGAACCCAGGGGTGCTTAACCACTGAACCACATCCCTACCCCTTTTTTATTTTTTGAGACAGGTCCTGCTAAGTTGCTTAGGGCCTCTTTAAGTTACTAAGACTGACTTTGAATCTGTGATCCTCCTGCCTCAGCCACCTAAGCTGCTAGGATTACAGGTGTGCAGTGTACCACCATGCCTGGCTAGCTGTTAAAATGTTTGTTTGGTTTGTTTTAATAAGGAAGGAACGTGGGACACATTGCTATATTATATTGGGGTGGGAATTCCAAAGTCATATAAAAGAAATCAGGGTTAAAATTCATGTTCAGATTTAAAACCATTCATATCTTTAATATTTTTCTCATGCCTTGGTGTATGTACTATTTTATTCAAAGTTATGCTTATTTATAGTAGGGTTTAATAATCAAAATCAGAAATGATTTCTCTGAAGTTATATTTGACTCTTAAAAGGCTGCAGATTAAGAACCAAGTCTAAGATTGTTACTGGATGTTTGTAATTGTTTATAATTCAGTTTGGTGATGGCAAAAATTAAATTATATGGTATTATTTTGAGGAGTAATTAAGAAAGTTCTAATTTTTTTGTTGTTTTTTTGTTTTTTGCTGGGTGCAGTGGTGCACATCTGTAATCTTAGAAAACTTGGGAAGCTGATGCAGGATTGCAAGTTCTAGGCCAGCATCAGCAACTTAGCCAGGTCCTAAGCAATATAGTGAGAGCCTGCCTCAAAATAAAAAGGGTGGGGGATGTAATCCAGTGGTAAAACTCCAGTGTTTCCTATCCCCAGTACCCCACATCCAAAAAAAAAAATTGGCAGTATGCTGTCTTTCAATTCAAAGAAAGGTATATTCCAGCATTGAGACCCTAGTTTAAAATGTTTTGGGTTTGTTTGCTTTTGTCTAATATGGCTTTTGATTAATGCCTATGGTTATCTAAACCTGACTCCCTCTTTTTTTTTTTGTATTGGGGATTGAAACCAGGAGCATTTTGCCACTGAGCTACATCCCCAGTTCTTTTTATTATTTATTTTGAGACAGCATGTCACTAGGTTGTTGAAGGTCTCGTTAAGGTGCTGAGGCTGGACTTGAATTTGCGATCTTCCTGCCTCAGCCTCTGGAGTAGCTGGGATTATAGTTGTGTGCCACCACACCCTACTATTTAACCCGTTTCAATATGGGAATCTTTATTTGTTTTTTTTTTTTTTCCCCTTATTGAAAAAAGTAGGGTTAGTTTTCCTTTTGTTGATTGTAAAAATAAATACACTTATTGAGCCTCCTACTCTTAGCTATGTGTCTTTCAAGTGGAAGAATTCAGTTAAAAAATCATCAATTAGTAATTGATAATACTAGTTGATTACTAGTAATTGTAAAGAATGTAAAAGATGTTTTAATATTCTAATTCAAAGTTGAAGCTGTTTGTGGAGAATGCTTAAAAAACTGATGAAACTTTCTTTATAACCTTTTATATCGCAGGCACGTTCAGATCAGCAATGAGTCAGCAATTGACTTCTACAGGAAGTTTGGCTTTGAGATTATTGAGACAAAGAAGAACTACTATAAGAGGATAGAGCCTGCAGATGCTCATGTGCTTCAGAAAAACCTCAAAGTCCCTTCTGGTCAGAATGCAGATGCACAGAAAACAGACAACTGAACAAATTACAAATGAACTTTCTTGCACTTGCTTGTCGCCAAATAAAAGAGAGGCCCATTGATTCCCTGCCCCTGTCCCCCGCCTTTCCTAAGCTTTCCTCCCTCTTTGTTCTTGTTTTTCCTCATTTCTTTTTCCTCAAGAAGTTTTAATACTTTCAAGGAATTTTAAAAATAATCATGTTTGGATTGTTTCAGTTTTCTTTTTCTTTTCTTTTTTTCTTTTTCTTTTTTTTTTGTGAGGTGGTTGGTTTGAAAGGAGAAGGTACATCTGTTTAGTTTCAGTTAAAATGTATGGTCCCAAAAATTTAGGTAGCAGATGATTTCAATTTTTTCCCCTTATTTCCTGCTTTCACATTGAAGGGCAGAGCCTACAAATATTGTTTATTTCTAAAGATAAAAAGAAGCAGCAGCAATATCTTGTTCTGTAATTCATAGACAAGTTTAGTGTGTTTGTGGTACTTTAGGTTTTTAAAAACTATTTGTGGGATGTTAATCCCTAGACATTGCCTTCACTTCACCTTTAGTCCTTCTGAGCACTCTCTCAGGAGTTGAACCATTGTTATCTTCGTAAGAAATGTCAAGCTTATATAGGTTTTTAAAGCGATCCCCTGCCCCCCGACTGATTGATGAGGCAATTTGGGTAGGTTGTGTTACATTTTGGTCTGAAAGTATTTGAGTTAAACTGCTTTTTTGCTAATGAGTGAGCTGGTTATTAGCAGATTTGCTTTTCTTGCTATTGGTTTTTATTAGAATCATTAACTTTTAGAAGTGTGAGCTGGTGAGATTTCTTTCTTTCTTTTTTAATATCCCAGCTAGAGAGATGGCCTTTAACTGACCTAAAGAGCTTTGTTGTGATGTTTTTTCTCCAGCCCTTTTCCTTCAGTAAGCCCAATAATAGTCTAACCTTAAAAATGGAGTTGATGTTCTTATAGGTCAGTATCCCTAGATCAACCTAAAGCAGGTGTTTTCTCGTAGACATATTAAAAAATACCTAAAAAGAAGCTTAGATGGACTTGTGGCGCAATACGTGCATTTAATGTCAACTAATGCAGGCTGTGTGGCCACTGAGCATTTGATTGTATAGGAAAAAATATCTAGACAGTATTTTTGAGAATAACATAGCTATGCTATTGCTTATCTGTTGGAGAACATCCCAGATTTGCTTATACTCTGTGCCTACAATATTGAGTTTAAGGATTTGGGATAAGAGGAATTGTTAAACAGATAGCTTCTAGGAAAGATGGAAGCATAAAGTGTTAATAATTCAGATATCACTGTGACCTCCTCTACTGACAGGACTGGTTTTTGTCAGATCATTTTCTGGCACGTAGAGAGTGGCTTTAACAGGTTGATAACTTTATAAGATGAGAGACATCTGAAGTACTTGTATTTTACTCCCATTGTCCCATCTTCAATATTTAGAATTTTTTGGATTGTCAGTAGTGATGATTCAAGAAATGTTCTCATTAGACTTTACAAATAATGCACAGAGCTTGAGTTTTCTGTCATTTGACTTTAAGGAAGTTTGATTCATAATATTTATCCTTATACATAAAATTCTGGTATAAAGTCTCCATATAGGTTAAATGACAAAATTATTTTATAGAATGTTTGTACACACTTTGTAACCTTCAGTTTTTATTTGAAAGTGTAAGAGTACAAAGTAAAATGACTTCTATAGTCTTAATTGAGTGCCAAGAAAAATATAAGGAAGATGGCTTATGAATGAGTTTATAGTGTTCTAATCCTAAATTAGCAAAAAATGTAGAAAGACCACACTGGTTTATTCACTATCAGTTCCTTAAACAATCCAAAAGTAGACTTAGAGGAAAAGTTTAGCATTAAGCACCTTTACCTTTGTGGATAAGCTTCAGCTTGCTCTTGCCAAGAGAAGAGTGCTTGAGTTACAGAAGTATAATTAGTGTGAAGAATTCAGCCTTTTTGTAAACTTCCAGATATCAAAATAGATTTTGATATATAACTGAGTTTTCTGAGATGACACTGCCTCTATTTCTATAACCATTTCACCTGGACTTTCTAAGCAGTCCTATGAATGTATCCCTAAATGTGGTTATCAAAAACCGAATAGCTGCCTCATGACAATTAAGTACTTGTTATTTAAAGAGGGAAAAAATATTAAAGTTTGAATTGAGTTTGTAGGCTTCCTATCATTGTAGTTTTGTTTTTTGGTTTTTTTTTTTTTCCACACTAAAGATTTAACCTAAATTCTAAGTGTTTGTAAAGGGTTAATTGTCCTACATCAAACTTGTGTTAAATAATTCCATCCACTTACAGAAGAGGGAAGATTTGGAAGAAGTAGAAGCTGGGCACTAATTCGTATGTTTATGAGTCAGTAAAGACTAAAGTAATACCCCATGTTGAGTTGATTATTTTGACATATGATAAAAATAATCTCTGAGGTAAAATAGTAATTCTGTTAACTGGAAGATCACAGGATACATCCATATTTTTCAGGACAGTTTTTACAGTGGGGCAAGTAGGTTACAATTACACTGTATGGAATTTGCATTTAGGTTCTAAAGAAAAGAATCTGTAGAGAAATCTATGCAATATATAATTTGTCCAGATTAGTTTTCATTTGGGGAAAGGAGTTCTGAAATATCTTCAAAGTTTACTCATCAACTGAAAATCTTTCAAAAAGAGAACTATTGGGAAACTGGTGTGTGGTGGTGGAAAAGAAAAGCTCCCTCAGTTTTTGGAGGGAAAACTTTAACATTACTTAAATGGCTAAGTTTACTTGGTGCAGTTAAGAATTAAACTTGTCAATTTTAACATTGCTGTTACATCTGAAATAAACTTATGTGATGTTCTGGTAGTGATCTGTGATGTCCATAAGAGTCAAAGAAAGCCCTGCATTGTGCTGAATTCTGCATCCAGCAACTGTACGTAGTCATTGTATATGGTTGTCCACACTATTTATTTTCATATTTAAGATCTAATTTAAAAACTAGTTAAAATAGTTCAGGTGTAATCAAAGCACCCTAATTCAGACCTTTTTAGAACTTGCTAGAAACACCGTCAATATCTATAGTTTAATCCCATGGGAGAAAAAATCCAAGCAACTGTCCTTCTGTTTTGAATCTAATTGTTAAAAAATACCTGGTACTTTAGGCTGAAATTGAATCATAGATATGTACATTCAGATATTTTTCCTTTTTTAATTTAGTTTTGTACTTAAGGATGAGTTAGGGAGTTTAGGAATTGGATTCTTTTCTTGGTATCAAACAAACATGAATTTAAAATTTTATCTTTAAGAAAATGAACTTAGTAATACTTAACACTTCAGTCAAGACTGTAGTGATTTAATTTTGCTTATTCCATTCAAAAAACAATGGACGATCTTTGCCCAGTATGTCTTATTTATCACATCACCCCCAAATTAAGCAGTTTAAAACAACACTGTCTCTCACAGTTTCCAAGAAGGATCTAGGTATGGCTTACCTGGCTAGTCCTGGCCTGGTGTATTTCTTTGAGTTTGCAAACAAGCTGTCAGCCTGGGCTGCTGCATCTGGAAGGTTTGACGAGCTGGAGAAGCCCCTTCCAAGATGATGCATTCACCTGGCTGATGAGCATCAGCTCCTGGCTATGTAAGTGTTGGATTTAAATTTCCATCACAAATCAATATAAAAATACGTTTGTGATGAAAGCTTAAATCCAACATTTGGGAAGATACTCTATTGGATGGAATATTTGGAGTTTCTAAACTTTGATTTAGTTATTTCCGATTTATTTAGTGTCCTCAAACATTCAAAACATCTGAACTTATGAGGAATCTAAGTGTAAATGAAAGTGTTAAATGGCTGTAAGCTTTAACAGGGTATCTGATAGGTTTTTTTTCCCTTTGACCAAATTTCTGGACCTCAAGTAGTTAGCTCATCTTTGAGAAGTCACTGGCAATATCAAAAGTCCTCTAAAGCTTTGAACAATCTTGAATTTTTATCTCTAGAAATACCTTAATGTAATAAAATTGTCAGATTCTGTGTATGTATTGCTTAAATTGTTTTGACAAATTTTCTGAGCACCTGTTCTAAGTTCTGGGTGTGCAGTAAGCAAGGCATTCCTTGACCTCTTTTAAGGTAAGTAAAATTCTATTTTAAGTAGAATTCATGTGGTGCCTTCCTCTACTAAAGTGAAGATCAGCACCCCCAAAGAGTCTTGATTTTACTTTAACTTTGAAAAGAACTTGATGGAAAGAAATATTCCCTACACTGATAGGTTTTCTTTTAACATTGGCTCAAGTATAAACAAAAAGCCTTAATACCACTGAAGAACTGAAGCTCAGAAGTATGAAAGGGAGTGCAAAATGCACACAAGTTAAAAAGATTTAGGTAATGTGGAGGCTCAAATTCTATCATATATAATTTGTCTCCTTAGACTTGTATGGCTTATTAAATTCTAAACTCTTCATTATGCTTCAATTTTAAAATAACAGACTAGCTCAAATCTGGTGACTTACTTGGATATCATGTCAGACAAATTAGGATTATTTCCCACATCCTGACCTTTTATCTCAGGATCCAAAAAGTAATCTTATGCCTTACTAGGTCTTCATTTTGGTTTCTAATCAACACAGACTTCTCCCCCAGATGATTCAGTTCTAGGAATGATTATTTGGCATTCTGTTCAATTAATTTATTTTACATATAAGCAGCAGATTTGTATGGCCCCTGTTTATAATTGCCTGTGCAAGTGACATCATACTTTGCCTTGTTTACTTTGTAATAGTTTAAACAATTCTTTCAAGTATAACTTTCACAACTACTCAGTACTTAACTAGCCTCTCCACCCCACCACCACCACTTTTTTCCCCTAACCTTTGTTTACATAACATTATCTAGTGTCTCCAAATCCAAATTCTGCATATAATATGTGCCCTGGGACAAATTAGTATCCTAGATTGTCATGGGTCCTCAGTTTGTAATTTGTAGAAGTGCTTGTAATTTACAGGGTTAGTAGCAGGCATGGTTCCACAAGGATCAGGCACTGACGTGGTGAAAGGGTGTGTGAACTGACCCTGGTGTTGCCTAGCCACAATGGTAGGACAGATTTTTCTCAATTGTCATGAGAAATTACATTGAAATGGCATAATTTTTATAGAATTTTGGAGAAAACAATTTTGAGTCAATATAAACTAAATAGTTGTCAGTGTCATACTCCACCCCCCTACCCCCAGTTTATTTCCTTTGACAGGTTATAAGAATTTGTTCTTGGGTTTTGGTTTTGTTTTGGTACTGGAGATTGAACTTTACCACTCAGCTATGTCCCCAGTCCCTTTTATTTTATTTTGAAAATATAGGACCTCACTAAGTTGCTTAGACCAACCTCAAACTAGTAATGGTTCTGCCTCAGCTTCCCAAGTTGCTGAGATGACAGGTATGTGCCCACAGTGCCTAGTTTGCCTGAGTTTTAAAAGGATATTTTCTTTGCTGCCTTTGAATAACCACTAAAGAATCAGGTCCAGTTGGCAAAGTGAAAGGTGTACCTTTTTTTACACATAAGAGTTTTTAAAGGGGGTAGGGTAGTCAATGTAAGACTTTGGAATTGAAAAACCCAAGATGTCTCAGCGACTTTCAGTGCCAACCAATTGAATTTAATGAATCTTGACAAATATCAGGAGCATTCTGCCAGATAGGAACTGGAAAACAGTAAAAAGTTCCTTTGGAATTTACAAGGAAAATGCACTGAGTGAGTTAATGGAAGAGATACTATGAATATAAAAGAGTATAACTTTCCTACAAAAATGTCGGCAAAACACTTAAGATTAACAAAATTCTAACAGGTATACTCAACCAGGAAAGTGATAGTTAAGTTTAGATCACTGTCAAGAAAAAGATGTTAAGGAACTGTCATAAGGCCACAGCAAAGAAGTGTCTTACAACAGGTGTGAGATAGCTGGGTAACAATGGCAAAACAATTTAGGACCAAGATAAATGATCACAACATTAAATACTAGGGAAAAATACAATATTGATCATTAATTTGTAAAGTTTTGGAGTTGGACTATAATAAAAATCCGGTTTAATAGAATTATAAATTATGTATTAAGGAAATTTTTTCATTAACAAATTTAAGTGTTGGCAATGTAGCTCAGCACATATGGGAGGCCCTGGGTTTGATTCCCAGCACTGGAAAAAATGTTTTCTTAAACTCAGTTTAAGAGCGCATGCTGAAGAAAATAAGATTATTTTGATAATGGAAATAAATTAAGGAGGAAACAATTAACAGGCAGTTTACAAAAATACTGCTTTGCTTGTGCTTAATGATGACAGTTTTAGGATATTTTTATCCTGCCTGGCTTAACTGTACTGCTTTGTGTTGGATTCATTCCTTACAATCACACTGAGAGCTTACACTGTATTAGGCGCTGTGATTGATGCCACTGTACACTGTATAAACAACTTTGTAATATATACTTAAAAGTTTGCTAAGATGCTGAGAGTGTAGCTGAGTGATAGAGCATTTATTTAGTATATGCAAGGCCTTGGGTTCAATCCCCAGTACTGCAAGATAAATATTAAAATTTGCTAAGAGTGTAAGCCTTATGTAAGTGTTCTCGAGGATGGAAGAAAACTAGGATATGGGGGCAATCATATCTCAAGTAGATGCTTTCTGTTTTTTAAAAGTGTTGACCAGACAGACCAAATCATGGGCCATAATGGAAGGTACAATACATTTAAGAAGTTTGATAATATATCTGGAATATCTCTAAATATTTAGAAATTAAGCATACTTCTAAATAACGTGTTAAGAAATCACAAGAAATTAGAAAATATTAAGGAAAATTAAGAGTATATCAAAAGCTTCAAGATGCAACTGTAAAAGTGTTTTAAGGATAATTTTATACTATTGGAGATAACACATTTAAAAAGAAGAAAGATCTTCAATCTAGGGCCTGTGTTTAAATTTCCTAGTTTTAAGAAACTAGGAGAGGCTTAGTGCAGTGGCACATGCTTATAATCCCAGTGATTTGGAAAGCTGAGGCAGGAAGATAGCAAGTTCAAGGTCATCCCAGGCAACTACAAAGCCCCTGTCTTGAGAAAATTCAAAAGGACTGAGAAAGCAGAAACCAATAATTGAAAATGAAACAAAAATGAAAGCAAGAGCCATTTTTAAAAAAATTTTGGACTGACCAAACAAAATAGAAAAAAAATTACCAACATTAATAATGAAAGAAGGGACTCACTCTAGAACTTAAAAGATTAATAAAAAAAATGCTATAAACAACCCATCCACTAAATTTAACAATTTAGATGTTTTTTGGAAGAACAAATAACTAAAGTCACTCAAGAAGAAAGCCTGGCAGTTCTGCAAAAGGTTAAAAAAATGTAGAGTGATAGGATGTGACAATTCCACTTCTAGATTTATATCTAGAAGAAATTAAGAGAGAAATTAAGATGCACACAAAAACATATCTGAATGTTCATCACAGCATAATTCATAATAGCCACAGTGGAAATGACCCAAATGTCAAACTGATGAATAAACAAATGTGCTATACCCATACAATGGAATATTTTTCAGCCATAACAGGTGAGTTGTTCAATATGTGAATTATATTTCAAGAAGTCTGTTTTCAACAAAAGTAGAAAATCTTAGCCTTACGTAGGATGAGGGAAATCGAATTTGCAGTTAAAATTCTTGCCTCAAAGAAAAAGCTTCCGTGAATGTTATCAAATATGGAAGGATATATAATATCAATTTTATGTAGTCTTTTCAAGGAAATAGAAGTAGTTTTGCCCAAACTTTTTTGTGAGAACAGCAGCACTACACTGATATCAAAAGTAGACAGATATGAAAACATTATAAACCAATATTCCTTATGAATAAAGATAGGAAAGTCCTTAAGAAAAATATTAGCAAGTCATACCTAGTGATATATTGAAAGGATATATTATTTTCAAATAGGATTAGTCCCAGGAGTGAAAAGCCGGTGGTGGTTTTTTTTTTTTTTTTTTTTTTTTAGTCGGAGGGCAAGTACTGGGGATTGAGCTCAGCGGGGGTACTCTAACACTGAGCCACATACCCACCCCTATTTTGTATTTAGAGACAGGGTCTCACTGAGTTGCTTAGCACCTTGCTTTTTGCTGAGGCTGGCTTTGAACTTCTGATCCTTCTGCCTCAGCCTCCCAAGCTGCTGGGATTACAGGCATGTGCCACAAGCTGGTTTTTAACAATTGAAAATTAATTATAATTCACATTAACAACCCTGAAAGGAAAAAAAAAAGATTATCTGGATGCAGAAAAAGGTTTTTGATAAAATTCAACATCCATTCATGACAAAAACTGAACAATATAGAAATGAAAGGGTTTTCTATAAAAACCTACAGGCTATATCATTCTACTGGTAAAGACTGAATGCTTTACTGCTAAAATTGGGAGGAAAACAAGAATAGGTGCTCTTACCACTTCTGATACAATTTTGTCCCTGGATACCCTAACCAGTCCAATAAGAAAAAAATAAAAAGCATCAAAGAAGCAAGTAAAATATTCTTTACTTGTAGAAGACATAATTAAGTTAAAAATGCTAAGTTTTGTTTTTAAAACTAGGGCTTGGTCCCAACGGCATTTTACCACTAAGGTATGTCCCCAGCCATTCTTCATTTTTTATTTTGAGAAAGGGTTTCACTGAGTTGATAAGAGCCTTGCTTAGTTGCTGAGGCTGGCCTTGAACTTGTGATCCTCCTGTCTCAGCCTCCGAAGTCACTGGGACTCAAAAATCCTTAAAAAAAAAAAAATCTTATTAAAGTATTAGAGCTCTGGGGATATGGCTCAGTGGCAGAGAGCTTGCCTAACATGCAGGAGGCCCTGGATTTCGTTCCCCGCACCTGAAAAAAGAAAACACTCAAATGAAGAGAAATAACATGTTCATGGACCTAAAGACAATTACTGAATTGTCAATTCTCCCCAAATTGAATTCTAGATCCCCGTCAAAATTTCAACTGGTTTCTTTTTTTTTTTTTTAGCTTGATAAACATAAGTCTATATGGGAATGCAGAGTACTTAAAACAGCTAATACAATTTTTAAAAGAAGAAAATTGCAGGGCTTACACTATTTGACTTCAAAACATAAAATTATATAAAGACAATTTGGTGCCAGATGTGGTAACCAGGTACTAGGGAGGCTGAAGTAGGAGGATGACAAGTTTAAGGTCAACCTCAGCAACTTACCAAGACCCTGTCTCAAAAACTAAAAAGGGCTGGGGATGTAGCTCAGTAGAGCACCTCTGGGTTTTTTTTTGTTGTTTGTTTGTTTGTTTAATTATTGATTCACTGAACACAAATGGAGTACAGCTATTGTTTCACTGGTTGTACACAAAGTAGAGTCACACCATCTGTGCGTTCATGCATGTACACAGGGCAATGGTATCTGTCACACACTCTGTTATTAATTTTACCCCCCACCCGCCCCCACCCCTCCCTTCCCTCTATGCTAGCTATCCTTCCTCCATTCTTGCCACCCATCCCCCCTGCATTATGCATCATCATTCATTTATCAGAGAGTCCATTCGGCTTTTGGATTTTTGGGATTGGCTGATCTCACTTAGCATAACAGTTTCCAACATCATCTATTTACCTACAAATGCCATAATTTTATTCTTCTTTATGGCTGAGTAATATTCCATTGTGTATATATACCACAGTTTCTTTAGCCATTCATCTACTGAAGGGCATCAAGGTTGATTCCATAATCTAGCTATTGTGAATTGAGCAGCTATGAACATTGATGTGGCTGCATCACTGTAGCAATCTAAATCTTTACACCACGAACACCAATAACCCAATCAATAAATGGGCCAAGGAAATGAACACTTTACAGAGGAAGATCTACAAGCAATCAACAGATTTATGAAAAAATGTTCAACATCACTCGTTATAAGAGAAATGCAAATCAAAACCACCTTAAGATTTCATCTTACCCCAATTAGAATGTCTTTTATCAAGAACACAGGCAACAACAGGTGTTGGCGAGGATGTGGGGAAAAGGGTACACTCATACATTGCTGGTGGGAGTGCAAGTTGGTGCAGCCACTCTGGAAAGCAGTGTGGAGATTCCTTAGAAAACTTGGAATGGATCCACCATTTGACCCTGCTATCCCACTCCTTGGCTTATACCCAAAGGACTTAAAATCAGATTGCTACAGTGATGCAGCCACATCAATGTTCATACCTCTGGGTTTAATCCCCAGTACACCAAAACAAAACAACATATGATCACTTGATTTCTGTTCAAGGTACAAATGCAATTTCAGTGGATATAGTCTTTACAATAATAAATGCTGAAAAAAATTGGATTTCCCAATGCCAAAGTATGAACTTTGATCCATACCTCCACAATATACAAAAACTAATTTTATTTTTTTTATTTTTTATTTTTTTTTTAGTACTAGGGATTGAACCCAGGGGCACTCTACCACTGAGCCACATCCCCAGCCCTATTTTGTATTTTATTTAGAGACAGGGTCTCACTGAGTTGTTTAGGGCCTTGCTAAGTTGCTGAGGCTGGCTTTGAACTCGCAATCCTCCTGCCTCAGCCTCCCAAGTGCTGGGATTACAGGCGTGTGCCACTGCGCCCAGCTCAAAAACTAATTTTAAATGTACCTTAGCCAAGTGTGGTGGCACATGCCTGTAATCCTAACTACTTCAGAGGCTAAGACAGGAGGAATGTTCAGCCCATGAGTTTGAGATCATCCTGGACAACACAGTTAAAACCCAGTCTCAAAAACCAACCAACCAAACAAGAATCCATAAAATACACCATGGGTCTAAATGAAAACATAAAGCTAAAAAAAAAAAAAAAAAAAAATCTAAAAGAAAATAAAGGAGAAAAACCCATGTGAGCTCAGATTAATCAATGATTTCTTACATGTGACAACATAATCACAATCCGTAAGTTATTGCTAAGTTGGACTTAGTTAAAAGGCACTAATTGAATAATACTTTTTAAAAGAAAATGAAAAGACAAACCAAGATTTATGAGAAAATATTTTTATAGCCTATATTTTATAAGGGATTTGTAATCAGAAAAGAAAAAGAACTCTTGAAACTCAACAAACAGCCCAATAAAAAAGGTAAATTTTGAACACTTCACCAAAGATATGGAAATGGTTATGAAGTATATGAAAGGTTCAGCATCATTATTCAATAGTCTATTAAAATCACAATGAAATACCACTGAACACCTATTCAACTGGCTAAATTTTTTTTTTAAAAACTGATCATCTCAAGTGTTGACAAGGATATGGAACAATTCAAAGTCTCAAATACTTCTAGTGGTAATATAAAATGGTCAAACTTTGGGAAGTGGTTTAACAGTTTTTAAAAAGGTAATCATATCTACCATATAACTCAACTATTTCACTGGGTAGTTACCCAAGTTTTACATAAAGAAGATGAAAGCAAATGTGTGTGCCAAGATTTTGCCAAGATATTCATGGCACTTTATTTGTAATAGTTAAAAACTGGAAACAGTAGACAGATATATCAACATTTATTTGATACATCAATAATGAAGGACTTCAGCATCTAAAGCTAATACATTACTGATGCACACAACAAAATGGATGAATCTTTTTTAAAATTATGCTGATTGAAAGAAGATAGTGTTACTGAATTACTTTGTTTAAAATTCTAGAAAATGAAAATAATATATTGTGATAGATTTGTGTTTGCTGGGAACTGGCAACAGTGCCTGATGAAAGAAGGAAGAAGGAATTAATTCGAATTAGGAAATGGGGGTAAGAGGAGATGGATATGTTCATTTTTTATTGTAGAGATGTTCTCATGGGTGTATATGTGTGTCAAAATTCATACATTTTAAATATGTTCAGTTAATTGTGGGTCAATCATACCTTAATAGTAAAGCTATTTTGTTTTTGTTTTCAAGGACATTTTAGAGTCTGGGTGAAAATATTTGTATAACACATCTGGTAAAGGACTTGTATCCAGAACACATAAATTTAAAGTCAATAATGAAACACCCCACCCCCAGTTTAAAATGGGCTAACGATTACTAGAGAAATGAAAACTAAAATCACGAGAGATCATTTCACACACTGTAATGGCTGGAATTAAAAAGACTGAAAATGTCAAATGATGATGATGTGGACCATCGAACCTTCATATATTGCTGTTGACAATGTGAATTAAGAAACACAAGCACTTTGGTAAAGTTGGGCAGTTCCTTCAGAAACAGGGAAGTAGATTTAAGAATTCCCCCTCCTAATCAGAAAGCAGAAGATGGGCTTCTAAAAAGAAAACCCAACCCAACTCACTCTCTGACATAGAATTAAAAAGCAAGCCACACGACTTTCATGAGGGGTGTCCAAAGGAAAGTCTGAGGGCAAGGAAGGAAAGGGAGATGAAGGAGACAAGACAAGGTGAAGAAGGCAAGTAAAGGCCATCTGATGTGAACCTGACTGTCTGGCTCTCTATGCACCCCGGGCATGCGGCAATCAACCTGGCACCGCGAACACCGGGAGGACAGGCTGAAGAGGGATGAGTGCACCTTCAGCGCTATCACGGGGCCTGGCTCTGCACACAGGGGTCCCCAGGAATGGGGCACACTTTACTCAGCCCTTGCCTCTAGGAGCAAGGAGTGGGTGAGTGGAGCTGAGACAGGAGCCTTCCCAGTCCAAGCTGTCAGTGGCCCCCCCTCCCACAGTTCATCTCCTAGGAAAAAAGAGGTGATGAAATGAAGCCAGGAGTGCAAGCACTGGCCTGTAAATCATGCAAATAATCTTTCAGCTCCAGCAAAGGGTCTCAAGCATGTAGGTGAAAATTAGATTCATTCTGTCCTTGTGAAAAATGAACTTAACCCAGAGACAAAACAGTTTCACTTTACTACTATATTTTATCATCAGTATAGGTACTGCTATAAGCACATGCCAGCTAGCCTGAAAATGGGAGTAACCTGGTTATCTGATGAAAATCATCTCATATTTAGTGCAGTCAATTGATGATGAATGGATAAAGCTAACATACAAAAAATCTCTGGGCTTCAGTTAGTATTAAATTTAAAAGTGAATATTCTGACCTTTATCAAACAGAAGCTACTGTTAGCTTCACTTCTAAATCCTATCAGAATGGATATGTATTTTTTTAGCGGGGTTTCAAACAACAACAACAATAATCCCACAAAACTCTTAAATCCTGTTTTCTGGATCACCAAGACTATTTGTGTGGTTTACTTTAGAACTGATGTACTACAGCTGGGAAATCATGCATACTGTAGACTTCATATTTGTTAACCAAAACACCTTATACTATTGCCACAATGGAGACTATTTCTTACAGCTGGACACGTTCACATTACACAATTTCATGGTGGCGTTATTGACATTACTATTATAGCTCTGGATCATAGGGGTCTTTCTGATCTGCAGTTTGAATCTGGGAGTGTCAAATCCATTCAAAGGCTAATTAAACTTCATATGCCTAGAGAGAAGAATTAAAGAAAATTTCCAGACTGTTTATTGGTGCCATAGTTTTCTGGCAACCTTAAGGCCTGTTTCATCACAGCTTTTCAAACTGTTTTACAAACATAAGATGGGGGTACTGTTTTACCCTTTTTCTCAACACAAGGTCTCCTTTTTATGTAAAGAGACTCAAGAAATTCCCATCAAGCCATGCGCTGTGTGCACCTTCTGGAAGTTAACTGGTCTAGCTCAGGGACATTTAAGATGAGACATTTCAAAATCTGCTTGTGGAAGAGCCCTAAAGCGTTTCACCGCCAGTAGGTGGTGGACACCTGTTTCCAGACGGGAGGGCTATGAACTCTGTAGAGAAACTAGGACAAGTGTTGTGACCACGGTTCTAGGGGTCCAAACCACCGTGGTGTTAGGGGGCCCTCCCTTCTGCATTCTATAGCCGCGGTCCTAACACCTCCAGAAACAAAGTAACCTAAACTTGGGTTTCCAAACTCCATCCCTCAATGCCAACACTCTCTTCCCTCCGCTGGGAGGCCCTACGGGCATTTCTTAACACAACCATCTCTAGTTCCCAGGAATCCTACGTTGTTGCAAATAGACAACAACAGGAAATCACAGCCAACGAATTCAAGTAGTCTTAGGTTGGCGAGGATCTTCCAGTGAAAGGGAAATCAGAAACGTATGAATTGTCTTATTTTTTCCCCACCTTCTTATGGAGGCATCCTCTTTCCTTTCTTGCCTTCTAGGCTAAGAGGAGATTTCTAATCATTCCGAAAGTTTTCCGTGCCCTCTTCCTCTTCATGTTTTCCACTTCCAAACTCCCACTGAAAGACGCGAAAAGCAGAAGAGAGACCAGGACACAAAGAAGTTTCTTAAAAACACCTTCTTTTCTAGCTTCTCAAGGCGTTCCCTTTAAGGAACCAGACCCACCTCTTTCCCATTCACGTACTGGCTTTTCTTCTTGCCCATCACTCTACCTTTAAGAATATTTCCTGTTTCTTCAACCCAACTTGCACACCTCCGCCCCCCGGCCCTTCTCATTGGGCAGTCCGAGTCCCGTTCACTCCTCGGTTTTTCCTCCACCTCCTACCAGCCGCTAGCCCAGCGCAACGGTGTTCCGGCTTATGATTGGCCACCACAGTAGCCTTCCCGGCTCCGGATTGGCTAGTTCGGTATTAGGGGCGGGAGCGCGGTGCACTCAGGGTAGGCTGTTCGGGTGCTGAGCGGCGGCAGCGGGAGGGGCGGGGAGGGGCGGGGGGAGGGGGGCTGGGAAAGTTGAGGCCGCACTGCCGGCGGGTCTCCGGCCTTGAGGGCTCGGGCTCGCAGCGGCGGCGGTGGCCGCAAGAAGAGGCGGCGGGGGCGGGGGGAGAGGAGGGCCTGGGCCCGCGCTCCCCCAGCCCCGGAGGAGTAGGCGGCGGCCGCGGACAGAGAAATTCGCTCGGACGGTCAGACACCCCTGCTTTCCCCGCCTGGGATCATGACCCAGGCGGGGGTCGCCGCTGCTGCCGCCACCACTGCGGCTGAGACCGCGCAGTCCGCGGGTAAGTGACTGCGGGAGGGGGCCGCTGACAGCCGGGGCGGGGCGCGGGGGCCGGGGTTGCGGGGGCGGCTCCGGGGGGCGGCTCCGGGCTCAGCTCCACCCACCCCCTTCTTGCTCCCAGAAGCGAGGGTTGAGCAAAGTGTGTCTCCTTCCTGGGGACCCCTGTGTGCACAGCCGGGCCCCGTGCGAGCGCTGGAGGTGTGCGTACCCCGCTTCAGGCTGTCCTCCCGGCGATCGCGGTGCTAGGCTGGTTGCTGCGCCCCGGCCCGCGGATGCGCGCGGGTCTAGAGGCCCCATGTGGTCCTGGGTGCATAAAGAGCCGGACAGCCAGGTTCACACCGGATGGCCTTTGCTTGCCTCCTTCACCTTGTCTTGTCTCCTTCATCTCCCCTTCCTTCCTTGCCCTTAGACTTTCCTTTGGACCCCGTCGTCAAAGTCGTATGGCTTGCTTTGTAACTCTCACCCCTATGTCGGAGAGTTAAGGCTTGCGTTTTCTTTTTAGAAGCGTATCTATCTTTTGCTTTCCGAATAGGAGGGGTATAAGCAGATGGCCAACTCTTAAATCTATTTATTTATTTCTCGAAGAAACACGAGGTTTCTGGGCCCTTGTTTAGGTTCACCAGTTTGAGTTCTTCTCTCCTACTCACTCTTGCAACACATTCCACCCCTTTACCTTGTGATATGGGTTTTTGCATTCATTTACTTTATCTGGAAATAAACGAATAATAAGCCCACATACCAAATCCTAACTAATATTCCGAAAACATTTTGCCAAGCAGATGTAGTGTACTAACGCCGCACAAAGCAAGACAGTTTTGGCCAACTTTTTAGGTTAAGAATATAATTGCTTACTTATAACAATGTACAGATTTCTTGAGTGAAACTTACGGTGAGTAATATGGATCCTGAAGCATTTCCCCACGTTTGCTTTAAGCAAAAAGACCTGCTTTTTGAGAGATCAACAGGCTGTCAAACTCTCGATCACCTTGACTTTTTCCCTCCCCTATAGGATTCTTGTTTAATGTATTTCAGAATTGTTGTGTAGGATACATGTGTTTCCTTTAATTTGAAGTGCTCTGAAAGTATTTGTTACAATATAAGTAAAATACATTGTAATCATTGGACTCCTAAATCAGGAGTGATATAATGTTTCCAAGCACTGCAAGAATGAATACTTTACCTGACATCTTGCTGTAATCTAAGCAACATGATTTTTGTATCCTTTGGTATTCCGTATTTGAGAAGTTTTATAAAATTTGGACATAGGTGCAGCCTAGAACATACTCAAATATAAAAGCACTGCATTGCAGGTATGTAAAAGCAGCTTCGAATTGAATCACAGAAGTAAATTTCTCAAATTGCAGATTGTGCAGCCAGTGAACCAGCTGTCTGAGAATTGGTGGGTTATTTTTCTGTATTCTGAGCTTAACCTGTCAACAGGGAAAAGTAACATTAAGAAAACAGACTGTTTAACAGATTATAAGTTTTAACAGATAATCCGCTCAACATTGTTGCTTAAAAACAGAGTCTTAAACCAAGCTTGAGTCAACTATATCTCACATACTTTATCTTTCTATTGTCTATCCCAGTGGTTCTCTAACTGTCCTGCACATTAAAATCACCTCATGTGCCTTTAAATTTTAAGGCTCATTCCATTTCCCCCAGAGGTAACTTTTGACCTGGAGTGAAGGTTACTTTTGACCCTGAGTACATCTTTTCAAACTCTCTCCAGTGATTCTGTTCAGCAGCCAGGGCTGAGAATTCCCATACTTCTAGAATAATGTCCAAACTGCGAGGCATATATTATAGTTTTTTTTTAAAGCAGGCCTTCACTCATGTATAAAACTTTTCCTCTACTGCTTTCCCTTGTGAACCTTTGGAACCACCTCAGGTTCCAATATATATGCAATTAAGACCCCTGCTTTTGTTAACAACAGTGGCATTTATCAGGATATTGGTTCCTCTCTCTGTAATCTCCCTCCTCACCAATAGTTTTAATTATACTTTCATGAAAGTTTTTCCATACAGCTGACTCTAGTTCTTAGTGATTGGCTCTTTGAACTTTCAAAATACATTTAAGACTCCCTTTGTACTCAAGCATGGTATTGTTTAAACTTCTTATGTATACATGTTTCCAACATGTATACATAAGGCTCCAACTTAACTTGACTAAGTCCCTGAACTTTCTGCATACTGTAACCAATATTGAATTCATGTGTAGATGTCAATTATTTCCACATATTTTCCTAATTTCTTCAATAGGTTATTTTCTGTTGCCCCTTAACAACTTGAATTTATTTCTCCATTAGCAGTTATCACATTGTCATAAGAATGTGTTTATTTACCTTCCCCACCAGACTTCTAGCTGCTCCCTCAGGGCTTCTGCATTGGATAATATGCTTACATTCTTGAATTCAGTGCAGTGTGGCAGAGCTAGAACCTAACCAACATAAGTCTGTGTTCTTTACCTTTGTATTTCCAGGACTTAAAATTGTGTTTGTCTTTAGCAGGCACTTAATAAATGTGTGTTAAATGAATAAATAACTGCCAGGTTTTACATTATACAAAGATAACTTTATATATCTTTAGCATAGGTTGATTTGGCCTTAACTTTGCTATTAATATGATGTCCTCTACTTCTATTATGGATTTACTAAGAATTAGTGGAGTCTAAGTAATTGTAGTTGTGACAGATCCTTTAAATATGTAATTTTCCATCCAGTGTGCACAGGCGTATACCAAGAGTCTTTTGCTCTGAGCTTGTTATCCATAAAATATTTGTGGAACTCTTGCTAAGAGAAAAGCTGTTAACTGTTCAATTGGATAATTTTTCTTTTTCTCATTAAATTTGCCATGTGGGTACAATTGCACTACTTCAGAAGGCCAGATCTTTTAATTAGATCAGTAGGGCATGATAAGTTACTCCTATTAATGTGCTAATACTGCGTTTTTAATTCAGTTCATCAAGTATTTATTGAATACTTACCATGTGCCCAACACCATTAGGTGCTGAAGAAAATACAGAAATAGTTAGTGGTGGACTCAACTCATAAGATCTTTTCAGACTTATTGGGAGGATTGGGGAACACCCATATCAGATAATTAAGGGATTCAATGCAGTATTAATTAGACACTAAATTAAACCTATGTACCCAAGACCCATGATGTAATGATTAATACTGAAAAATTAGGAAAGACTAGATATTCTTTCAAAGGACATTGATTACTCCTTACTGAGTACTAAATATTGAGAACACAAGTACAATGTGATTTCTACCACTTAGAAACTTATAGTCTAGTAGGAAAAACTAATTAGCATACATAGTATATTTCATGTTAAGACATTATGTCATGATGTTTGGAACTATGTAGAAGGGTTTTTAGTCTAACATCTAAGGATCAGAGAAAGTTTCAAAAGAGGACAGTAGGTGTTCCCAGTTGGAAAGTTGATAGGGGCATTCCATTCAAAGTAACAGTATACAAGCATGGGAATGAGAAAGACATTCCTTGATTAAGTACCTTCAGGTAGATTGATATCACTACAAAGTGGAAGTGTTAAAGGCATGGTCTTTGGAGTCATATGGAAGTAGTTTACAAACTTTTATTTCTGGGAGGTCTGAGCCCTTGAAGATTTTGCCTTTGTAAACAGCTGTTGTCTCCTGGTAACTTCACTACTAGTCTTAGTACAAAGAGGTGCCCTAAGATTCCTCCAGTTTCTGTATGTGCTCTTGTGATTTCTCTTTTTGTCTATTGCTTGGCTGCATGAGGAGATGCAGGTAGCCTCAGTTCCCTATTAATGAAGCCATCATTGGGTTTCCTGGTGAAAGCATCCTCATATTAGCTATTATAACTTCTTAAACATCAGAAGCCACAGAGAAGGGACCAGAGGGGGAGAAATTGTGGTGTAACTATGAGAGATAACCACTTCTACCCTTGTGCCACTTTCAGGACCAGTTCTCTTTGGTTGTGAACAATAGACATTGATTTGGCAAACTTAAGCTGAAAATGGGGATTTATGTGTAGGTGCTGGGTAAACTCACAGAAATGAAAGAAGGCAGAATATTGAAGCCTCAGTAATGTCAGAGAACAGAAGTTTCTTGGATCATGTTAGTCTGCGGGGTTGACTTAGCCCCAGCTAGCTTTCCTCCTTGTGCAGGAAGTATTATTGCTCAGCTAAGTTCCTGCCCCAGCTGTGTTCCTCCATTGGTGCATGTGAAGTCTCATCAGAACTCAGGGGTAGAGCAGAGAGCTCTCCAAAAGAAAAATAGGGTATTATTACCAGATGGACCCAAAACAGGTATTTCCTACAGACTCATTAGATTTGGCATTGTAGTCCTTTGGTGAGATTGATGTAAGCAGTTTTTGGAATGAAAGTCACGTGACAGTTTGTTGAAGAGTGAATGGGAAATGAGGAAGAGGGGGATAGTGAATGTAAACTAGTTGTTCAAGAAGCCTGATGGTTGGGAGGAAAATAGACAGGGAATACCTGGGAGCTAGAAGGTTCAGGGGAAAAATAGTTTAGACTTTTAAGTGGAAAACAAAATCAAATAAGGAAAAGCACTAAATAATAGATGAGACAAAAGAGATTACATAGCAAGTTTATGAAGTAGTTAGAGTAATAGAGTTGAATATAGAAAGGGTTTAATGTTAGCTAGAATTCTGGGGAAGATTTAATAGATGAGGACAAAGTTGCACTGAACTTAAAAGTGTTGATGGGATTTGAGTAATTAGAGCAAAGTAGAAAGGTTATGTCAATGGGAGAATAGCATGAATTTGGCAAAAAAGTGAACTCGCTGGTAAGGAGCATGGGGAAGAGCCTATTTGAATTGGAGGGAGTGAAGATTTAACCCTGCTTCTCCATGTGTTACAACAGTACAGTAGGTGCAAGTGGATGGGTGAGACTGGTCAGTGAAGAAGATAGAGTCATGAAAACCAGGACCCAGTGTTTGGATGTGATACAGTAGTCAGTGGGAAATGGTACAGTTGGCTCTTGGTATAGATGGGGGATTTGTTTCAGGACCACCCTGCCAACAGATAGAAAAATTGAAGGATGCTAAAGTCACATATAATGTACTATTTGCATAAAACCTATGCACATACTCCTGTATGCTTAAAATCATTTCTATGTTACTTATAATGCCTTATATAATGTAATAGAGTCACTCATTGCTTGATGATGGGATGTGTTCTGAGTGATATGTCATTAGGTGATTTCATCATGTGTGAACATCATAGAATGTACTTATACAAGCCCACATTTGTAGCCTGTTTTCTTCAGCTGCAAACTTGTACACCACTGAATGCTGTAGGCAGTTGTAACAATGATAAATATTTATCTAAACATATCTAAACATAGAAAATTTATAGAAAAAATACTAACTAGGCAACAGGAATTTTTTAGTTCCAGTACCACTGTGGTTTTTGTGGCTGTCATTGGCCATTATGCAGTACATGACCATAGCTATTAATATTGTATTGTTTGGGGAATAAGAAAAAAGGATCTGTATATGCTCACACCCCCCTCAATATTTTTGTCTGAGATCAGTTGAATTCATGGATGTGGAATCTTTGGATATGAAGGGTTGACTAATAGTAGATTCTGGAGTGGGAGAGGAATATGACAGAACCTGGTAAAGTAGGAGGAAAGATTGATGAGATTTTGTGTATAAAATTCACTGAAGAAGCTGGGCGTGGTGGCACACACCTGTAATCCAAGCGACTTAGGAGGCTGAGTCAGGAGGATCGTGAGTTCAAAGCCACGATCAGCATCCTCAGCAACTTAGCGAGGTCCTAAGCAACTCAGTGAGACCCTGTCTCTAAATAAAATACAAAATAGGGCTGAGGATGTGGCTCAGTGGCCGAGTGTCCCTGAGTTCAATCCCTGGTTCCAAAAAAAAATAAAAAATAAAAAAAATTTAAAAAAAATTCACTGAAGAAAAGGCAAAAGGTTGAGAGCAAAAAAGACTTAAGAAACAGATATGTAAAAGGGGGCCTAATCTGAGGTAGTAACAAACAGGAAAGAATGAACTTTGTGAAAAGCACTGATAGGATTTGGTGAGAAATTTTGAAGATTATTTTGAGCCTTAGAGTCAGGTTAAAGTTTGGTGTTATTGATTAAAATTGAGAACTTGGTAGGAGGTCTCTTAATAGGCAACACAATTTCACATGTTCCAGGCAGACCTATTTATTTCCTTTGAAATGCATGTTCTGAAGAGAGTTTTGCCTAACCAAAGATTTGGAGCAAGATCAGAGTTGAGAAGTAGTTTTATTATATAGAACCACCTTATGACCCAGCTATCTCACTCCTTGATATTTATCCAGAAGAACTAAAGTCAGCATACTATAGTGATACAACCACCTCAATGTTCATAGCTGCACAATTCACAATAGCCAAGTTAGGGAGCTAACCCAGGTCCCTATCAACAGATGAATGGGTAGAGAAATGTGGTCTATATACACAATGGAGTTTTACTCAACCATAAAGAAGAATGACACTATGGCATTTGCTGGTAATAGATGGATGGAACTGGAGAACATCATGCTAAGTGAAATAGCTAGAATCAGAAAGTCAGGGGTCAAATGTTTTCCCTCATATGCAGAAGCTAGAGCAAACTAAGAAAAAAATGGGGGTGGGGGAGGGGCAGGGCACAGATGTCACAAAAATTAAGGGGAGATCAGTGGAGGAGAAGGAGGGAATTGAGGGGGAAGGAGGAAGAACAGGGAAAGGGAAGAACTGCAGAATGAAATTGACAAAATTATGCTGTGTACACATACATGACTACACTACTGTGAATTCTACCTTTTTGTATATTTATAAAGCACTAATTAAAATTAAATAGAAGGAATACCAAAAGAGTAGAGGAAGGGAAATACGGGGAGGGAAAGAGGGAAAGGGAAGCACTGGGGACTGAAATGGAGCAGTTATATTCTATGCAATGGTTGATTATATCAAAATGAACCCCACTATTATGTATAACTATAATGCACTTATATTTTAAGGGCCAGGGCTGTAGCTCTGGTGGAATGCTTGCCTAGCACATATGAAGCCCTGGGTTCAATCCTCAGCACCACATAAAAATAAGTAAGTAAGTAAATAAATAAATAAATAAATGTGTCCATCTACAACTAAAAAATATATTTTAAAAAGTTTTAATCATTAAAAATTAGAAGATAAAAAGTAATTTATTATAGAATACAATGACCTTTACATAGAAAAAAAATGAAAACTTTTTAGGGAGAAAACAGAAAAAGGAGAGCACTAAGACTAGGAACTCAAATGAGAAAAAGACAAGGATTCATGTTAAAGAAGAAGGTACATAACTGGAAAAGAGAAGACAAGAGGGCATTTTAAGGAAAGGGAGATATCAACAGCATCAAATCCTGAGAGAAGATTGAAAACAGAGAAAAGATCTTTGGTGAAAAATAGTCCCTAACCTCTAAGGAAGTAGTTTCGGTTTGTTGGACCTTTAAAAGGCATAATGTCATGGATTTCAGAGGCTCATGAAGAAAGGTGAGAAGTATTTAAGGAGTGGAATAAAATGGAGTGGTAGGCAGACTGTTCTTGTTTAATATGAGGAAAATCTTTGCATTTTGAAAGCAAAAGATATATGGTTAAGGAGAAAATAAAGTGCTGAAAAGGAAAAAACCAAGTGCAGAGTCCCTTTTCATGGATCAAAGAGTTAGCTTTAGGAATATATGGACAGCTGAAAGAACAGATATTTAGACATAAACAAGGGATTCTTAGGGGAATCATAGGATCCAGTTAAGGAATTCATACTAGATGATCTCCATCTTTTCTGTCAGTTGGGGGAAGAGGAAGAAAGGCAACTAACATATTAAACACCTGCTATGTACTGGGCTACATTGCTAGATCCATTAAATGTATTATTATGCAAATTCCTAATAATCCTCTCAGGTTTGATAATACTTTCTGACTGACTGACTCACTGACATTTATTTCTTAGTTTATTTGTACCAGGGATTGAACTCAGGAGCACTTGACCATTAAGACACATCCCCAGCCCTAT
Source organism: Glaucomys volans (assembly GCA_020662805.1). Lineage (NCBI taxonomy): Eukaryota > Metazoa > Chordata > Mammalia > Rodentia > Sciuridae > Glaucomys > Glaucomys volans. The sequence continues at coordinate 151,648 of JAJEJO010005717.1, forward strand.
TTTGTATTCAGAGACAGGGTCTCACTGAGTTGCTTAGCACCTCATGGTTACTGAGGCTGGCTTTGAATTTGTGATCCTCCTGTCTCAGCCTCCTGTGCTGCTGGGATTATAGGCATGTGCCACCAAGCCCAGCACTTTCTCACTTTTAAATGTGAGGCTGCTGAGATTCTGAAGAGTACTTACTTTAAAACCAAATAGTACATTTGTTCCTAAGTCTGATATCAAAGTCTATTCCCATCTCACTCATATCATTCATTGATGTGGGATGAAGGATACATGGAAGATTGACAATGGTTGTGTTAATGACTACAGTGACTGTGCCTCAGAATCATTTTAGGGCTTTATTTTGTTTGCTTTTGGTTTGTTTTTTCTTTTTGTTTAGTTTTTAATATTTCCCAGGTTGGCCTTGACTCCTGGGTTCAAGGGATTTTTTTGCTTCAGTCTCCTGGGTAACTCAGACTATAGGTGCATGCCACCATGCCTGGCTCCATTTTAGGAGCTTTACAAAAATTCCTGCACTTCAACCCAGTCATTCATTCAGCAAATTCTTACTGAGTACCCACTCTGTGTTTAGTGTTGTTCTAGGCACTTAGAATACATCAGTGAAGGAAACACCCTCAAATGCCTGCCCTCAAGGGCACTTTTCTGTTGAACGAATCTCTAGAAATAGTTCTTGGTAATTCTGATGATTATTCAGATTTTGGAATCATTGCTCTAGGATCACGTGATGAAAGATAGGCTTAGATTGCTGAGTGTGACTTCATAATGGGTCTCTTCTGCACAGATAACACTCAGTAACAGAGAAACATTACTGGAAGATTATCCTAGCTGACTAGCATAAGATCCAGGAGTTAAACTTGGAATTAACTGACTGTTATGGTTTGGACCTGAAGTGTCCTTCACAGGTTCTTATGTTGAAGGCTTGGTCCTCAGTGTAGCAGTGTTCATAGGTGAGGCCTTTGGAAAGTGTTTGGGTAGTGAGAGCTCCAGCCTCGTCAGTGGATTAATCCATTTATGGACTCATAATTTGGAGATGGTAGAAACTTGAGGGGGGCCTTACTTGGAGGAAGTTGGTCCTTGGGTTGTGCCCTTGAAGACTTTATCTTGTCCCTCACCTCCTTCTGTTTCTCTTTGTTTTTATTCTGCCATGAAGTAAGCAGCTTTGCTATACCACCCACTTCTGCGGTGATGTTCTGCCTCACCACAGGCCCAGAAACAATGGAGCCCCATGACCATGGATAAAATCCTTTGAAACTGTGAGCTAAAATAAAATCTTTCCTTCTGTAAGTTGATTTCACTCTGATATTTTGTCATGGCGACAGAAGGCTGACTAACACAGTAATCCTGGAGTCAGTTACACCACAAAAGAAGCTTATTAATGATCATAACAATACTTTATATAGATTTAGCTATATTAGTTAGAGAGGTCCATTGTTTATTCAACAAACAGTTGACTACTGTGCGCAAATTGAGATTTAAGACAAAATTGCCCTCTTCTAAAAGAGCTTCTGGATGTAAGTTATCAGTTGATCCTTAAGAGAACTGTGAAAATGGTGTGAGTTAGGCACTCTGGAATCACTTTACATGGATATTAAGGCTAAACAAATCAGAAACATAATACTAGATATTGGGAGCTAAATTTTCTACTGTCAGTGAAAGATGTTAAGAGTGCCTGGTAGAGTGGCACACACCCATAATCCCAGTGACTCCGGAGGCAGGAGTATTACAAGTTCAAGGCCAGTCTCAGCCACGTAGTGAGACCCTGTCTCAAAATAAAAATAAAAAAGATATAACTCAGTGGTAGAGTGCCCTTGTTCAATCCCCAGTACCCATCCTAAAAAAAAAAAAATTCAAGGGAGGAAGACTAAACTGTGCCTAGAAGTCTAGAAGTGCTGGATTAGAATCAGAGATAGAGTTATAAACTCATGTTTATTTATGTTTATTTTAATATCAATACAGATAGATAACAAAATGAACATAGGTATGTATATCTACATAGGTTACTTACATATATATTTGCTATCTCTGTCTGCTGAGAGGAACTAGAAACAGTGACATCCCAGTAGGAGTGAATATACCCCTGATCTTATTTCCAAGTTCCACTCTTCAGTAAAAGAGACAAAACTTCCTTGAAGAAGTAGTTAATTCTACAACTAGGGCTGGAAAAACACAAAAAAGGCCTGGAGCATCTCATAGTACCAAAAAGTAAGGAAGTACTAAATTGGGGGGAGGTGTTAAAAGGGCACAAAAACCAATCTAAAAGAACACCCAATGGCCAAATCTTGAGCAACACAATAGCATTAGTTTTGAATTATGACTGCCCAAATAAAGGAAATTTCCCTGATCCATACTGATATAGACAAATGAAAAAGTGAATTCCTTGCAGAAGAATTCTGCAAAATATGTTTAGATAGTCCCTTATCCAAGAGCTAGAGTTTAATTCTGTCTCTTTGAGTGTGGCCTAGACTTAGAACTCATTTCCAAAGAATATAGTACAGAAAGGGGAAAATAGTGACATACCAGTAACTACTCAAGAGTGTTTCAGGGAATTTGAGAAGGGAAACCAGTAAGGAGGATTGTACTTCTGTTTACAACTTAAATCCTTCGGTACGATCTGAGTAGTTTCATGTAAGCCTATTTTACTTATATAATGAAAAAGTTCTAGTTATAAAACAAAAAAAAAACAAAAAAAAAGAAAAGAAAGAAAATAAGGATGCACTGTAGTGCTGAAAAACTGGGAAAACTATCATGTACAGATCAGAAACTTTGAGGAATATATAAAAAACACAGTTTATGGATTCAGATTGATTACAAAACTTTGCTGTGTTGAGAAATCTCAACTTAATTCAGGCTCAAAGGAGAAAGAATTTTCTCAGTACAATTCTGGTAAGCCCCAGAGCTCAAATTCAGAATGAATTGAGAGTGTTCAAAAAGTACCAGGTAACATTTATTTCCATAATTGAAAACAGCTGTATCAGGGCCTACTAGGACATATTTATATAAGTTGGGGTTATCTCCAACATGGGCTTTAGGACTACCATGAACATCAGGGTACCAGAGAGCTGGTTGCCACTGTGAATGTGACTTTCTTTCCTTCAGAGGCATCATGTGGCTGCACACTTCTATTCTTACATGATACTTTTGATAGCCAAAACTCTTACACTCCGCATGCACCTTGATGGCAGGGAGGAGTGATTTTCACACAAAAATGAAGCAGTTGTGTAGTGGTAGGTGCACATTAAAATCAACTAGGGAGCTTGGCACATTGGTACACACCCTAATCCTAGCAACTTGGGAGGCTGAGGCAGAAGGATCACAAGTTGGAGGCCAGCCTGGGCAACTTAGTGAGGCTCTGTTTCAAAATTAAAAAAAAAATAAGAAAGGCAGGGAATGTAAATGTAACTCAGTGGTAGAGCACCCCTGGATTCAATTCCCAGTACTGCAAAACAAAAACAAAAAATCATCCAGGGATTTTTTTTTTTTTTTTTTTTTTTTCAAGGGTGACTGTCATAGTGCAGCTAGAGTTGGGACCCACTGTGCTGGGGAAACCCAACATTAGCCACCAATTTGTTTAACCCAGAATCACTATGTATTTAAGGAAAATCAACAAATGAAAGAGAAACACCAAGCTGACCAAACAGAAGAGCCAGTCTTTGAGAAAGCAAATTGAATGTTTTAGGCAAAGAACAATTTTTTGCTGTTCAAAAATATCTTCAGATTTGAGAGAATATCATTTTCACAAAATAGCAATGTGTGCTGTGAAGAGAAATGAGAAAAAAAGTTTTTGGAAATTCAGAATATGATTTTTGAAATAAAAACTTAAGTAGCAGGCTGAATGGCAGCATGGTTGTTAACAGATGAATAAATTAATGGACTAGAAAATCAGGTCAAGGAATTCTTACAAAATATGGTGCAAAATGAAAAGAAGAAAATTATGCATTGTTGAGACACAGTATACAGATCCAGGAGAGGAATTAACATTCTAGTAATATAATTCTAGACAGTTTTAATAAGTCCCTGGGAGGTGAATGGAAGGCAGTTGGTGGGTGACAGATCATGTTAAAACTTTTGTAGTGGAAAGATAGGAGACCATAGATACAGGTTTAATAGGAGAAAAATGTTTAAATTTTAATACATTTGGTTCTCTGTATCTGTAGGTTCTACACATGGAGATTGACAAACTTTGAAAATACTCAGAAAGGTATGGGAATGTAACTCAGTGAGAGAACTCTTGCCTAGTACGTATGAGACCCTGGGTTTGATTCCCAGTACTGCACATGTGTATGAGTGTACACACAAACACATACACATACACAATAATCCTAATTCATTAAAAATAAAAAATAGGGAAACATTATATCTCTAATGTTTATTCCCTCAACAATAAAGAACAACTATTTATGTAGTATTTACTTTGTGTTTTGTATTATAGATAACTCAGAGGTGATTTAAAAGTATCTACGAGGATGTACTTAGGTTATATGAAAATACTACACCATTTCATGTAATAGACCAGAGCATTCTATGAAGCTGGAGCACTCATGGAGGGTCCTGGAACCAATCTCCTGTGGATACCAAGGGATTACTGTATTGGGATATTTTAGGGTATTAGTAAGTGACTCCTTTTCTCTCATGTCTTTCTGCTTTGTTTTTCTTTGTGGGTTAATTTTATCCTTACACTGGCTTCCCTTTTTTGCAAGATCTCTACAAGTTGGAATTATATGCTTTCTCTTTAAATCAGAAAGAAAAAGCATAGCTACCCACACCATCAAAGGAAATCCTAGCTTTGTTCTAATTCACCTAACCTGAAACCAAACCTGTGGCTAGAAAAAAAGTCACTTGCCAAGACTTGCCACAACCTGGCACTGAAAGCACAAATGCCATCTTTTGGAGAGGTACATATGCCAGTGGCAGTTTGAGGATTTCATGAAATGAAGAGGGGGAAATACAAATGTCCATTGCAGTATGTTTCTTAAAATTGTTAAGGACATTCATGAGTAAGATTGAAATAAAAGGAAAAAATTATTGAGGTAAATGTTATTAGGGCTGGGGTGGTGACTCAGTGGTAGAGTGCTTGTCTAGCATGTGTGAAGCACTGGTTTGATCCTTAGCACCACGTGGAAATAAATAACTAAACAAAATAAAGGCATTATGTCCATCTATAGCTAAAAAATTTTTTAAAAATATTATTGGGCAAGTAAACTAAAAATAGATCAGGAGGCGAGAAGGAACAATATATGACCAGATATAACAATAATTACAGTAAATAAGACTGAAATAAATTCTCATTTAAAGAAGGCATTCAGATTATATAGAAACAAGTCTCCAGATTTGTTATTTCAGATAATTTTAAAATAAATCAATGCAAGAAGGTTAAAAACAAGATATGTGTACACACTCCAAGCATATGAAAGAAAATGCATGGTAATATTATTATCAAAGTTTAATTCAAGATAACATTTAATTCCGAAATATTTTATATAACTTTTTACCTAGGGAACTAATAGCTTACACTCATGGAACATGTAACAAGAATATATAAGAGAGCTACAAAGAAAATATCAAATTCAAAAAAGTAGATATTACTGCCAAACATAATGCAAGAAAACAGTTTAAAAAGTAAGTAAATGGCAAGAGTAACCAAAAAGGAAATATAACTATTTGGAGAGCTTTTTAGTTTAACTCAGGTTCAAGACGATGTAAACATTGGAATTAAAGGACTGGGGATGTAGTAGAAATGGTGGAACATTTGCTTACCATGTGTGAGGTCCTAGGTTTGATCCCATTACTCAAAAGAGAAAAATTGAAATTACAAAGAAGAAAAAGTTGAGTAATAAAAGAAAATCAAAAAAGAAAGGTAAATGATTTATAACATCTGAAAGGGTATTCAGCCTCACTAGTCATAAAGGGGATTCAAATTAAATAATACCATGCCATTTTTGTTGCCTTTGGATTGATAAAAAATTAAAAGGTATTTATTACAGATTTTTTCCAGAATTGTTTTCAACAACAAAAAGGAAAAAAAAAGAATAAAGATGGGCTGGGGTTCTGGCTCAGTGGTAGAGTGCTTGCCTGGCATGCGTGAGGCCCTGGGTTTGAGTCTCAGCACCACAATAAAATGAATAAATAAAATAAAGGTATTATGTCCATCTACAACTAAAAAAAAATTAAAAAATTAAAAAAAATAAAAGATATTTGTTAATGGAGAACACCTAAATAAATTATGGTTTATCTATTCTACGTAATGCGGTTTAGATATTTTTAAAATGAGGCAAATTAATATGTACTTATCTTATAAAATGTCCTTAATATATTTTGATGTAAAAATAAAGCATATTTCAAAGTGACATATAGCATGATTTTATTTTTATAAAAAATTTCCGTGTGATAATGTTTATATAGATAACCCAGTAGAAAGATTAAAAAATTGATACTAAATTGATTTCCAATGGGAGAGATTAAAATTGAATAGGTAGAGCCAGGCACATTGTCGCACACCTGTAATCCCAGTGGCTCGTGAGGCTGAGGCAGAAGGATCAGGAGTTCAAAGGCAGCCTCAGCAAAAGTGAGGTCCTAAGCAACTCAATGAGACCCTGTCTCTAAATAAAATACAAAATAGGGTTGGGGATGTGACTCAGTGCTTGAGTGCCCCTGAGTTCAATTATATACAATAGTTTGTAACTTAAAGATTTTTAAAAAATCTATAACAGTATTAGTTTTCTAGGACTGCCACAACAAAATACCACAGACTGGGTGACTTAAACAACAGAAATTTGTTTTCTCATAGTTCTAGAGGTTAGGAGCCTAGTGTGTTGGTAGGTTTGGTTTCTTATGCTTCCCTTGCACATTTGGCTTCTTGCTGTGTCCTCCCATGGTCATACTTGTATTTGTGTTTTCTGTGTCCTAATAGCCTCTTATTAAGACACTAGTCATATTGGATTAGGGTTCACCCTAACAACCTCATTTTAAGTTAATTACCTCTTAAAAGCCCTTATCTCTAAATATAGTCACATACTGAGGTACTGGGGTTTAGTTAGGATTTCAACATATGAATTTAGGGGGGCATAATCTAATTCCTGGATGGATGGATACATACATACATACATACTTGTATACATATATACATAGCAGTGCATAGTTTCACTGCATTGTGTGGGTGAAGATATTAGCTTGAATCATCTGAAACTTCAGTTTCAAGAGGCAAAAATGATTGTGTATAGGCAGTTACAGGTAGTTCAACATGGTATTTAAGTTTAATCAGTCTCCTTTTGATAAACTTTTAAGTATTTTCTTGCCTTTTGGTACTTCAGACAATGTTGCAGAGAATATCCTTGAATAAATGTCATTTTGTACACATATGAATACATCCTTAGGGCAAATTTCTAGGAGTTACTACATCAAAGAGGTGTGTGTTTATGTGGAACAGTTGTGGGAAGGTCTAGGCACCCTGATGCAGGTCTTCCTGATAGGGCAAGACTGCCTTTGCAGGAGGATATGGAGCTATAAAGCTAAAGGCAGAATTTGGGGACAGAAGGAGACAGGAAGATACTGGGTTAGAGGAGGCATTGCCCACATCAAGAGAATTGTATTGAGATATTCTCAGTGGATTTTTTTCTTTTTGGGATTAAAAATTACTAAGGGATTTTTGTTATATAATTATGACCAGTTAAGTCATGCCCTAAATTTTATGCAAGGAGTAGGATCAACATACAGAAGAGATTTGAAGGGGCAGTAGAAAATACTTTTTACTATTTGAATTTTATGGCTCTTGTTCTCAGTGTGACAGTTACTTATATGTACATAAGTAATTGCTTGGGCGTTTGTAGAAAAATGTGTGGAACTGATACCACAATATTGTTAAAAGTAGAGGAGCATTGGTATTTCATATACAGTTATGCTGCTTAAAGTTTTACAAAGAGCAGGCATTAGTTATGCAATTGAATTTTCAAGAAACCATAAAATCTGAAGTTCTTTCTGAATTTAGTTACAATATAATTTCTGTGCCAGAAGTATTTGTAGTTTGTATGGGCCAGAACAAGAAAAAGTTTTAAAAAATGTCAAACTGAGCCTGGAGTGGTAGCACATGCCAACTACTTGGGAGGTTGAGGCAGGCAAATTGCAAGTTCAAGTCTAGTCCAGGCAATTTAGCAAGACCCTGCCTCAAAATAAAAAAGTTAAAAAGGAGCTGGAGATGTAGCTCAGTGGTAGAGTGCTTGCCCAGCATGCACAAGACCCTAGGTTTGATTCCTAATATGCGGTTGTGGGGAGCCAAGCTATTTCCAGTGGTTACCTACAGTGGGACTGTAGAGCAAAGAACATTTTCCATTTAAATATACACTTCTCTACTCCTTGAAAATAATTTGTTTTTGTTTGTTTGTTTGTTTGTTTTTGCAGTGCTGGGGATTGAACTCAGGGCCTGGTGCTTACAAGCAAGCCCTCTACCAACTGAGCTATATCTCCAGCCCAAACATAATATGTTTTGCAAACAGATTACTTTTATAGTTTGAAAATAAACATTTAAAACTGTACCCAATAAATTATTCATTTGTCTCATGTCTTTTTCTTGAGATATAGGTTGGCCGAGCTTCATAGTGAAAGTTCTAGTGTCAGAACTTCATTATTTTATGTTCTTATACCACATTATAGTATTTCAAGATTGACATCGTGAACTTTTGTGACTGGGAGCTCCACACATAATGGTGATGATTGACAAGAAAGAACAAGCAGTCATTGTGGAAATATGTAAGATTTATTTAATGGCAAAGGAAATTAGGATTTATGATAGCAGTTAGACAAAATAGAAGACAACCTAACACAACATAAATAGATTCACTAAGAAAACAGCTGCGGACAGTTGGATGAATTGGACGACTTTCCTATGGTCATATATAAATCTACAACCAGTGTAACTTCACATCATGTATGACCACAAGAATGGAAGTTGTACTCCATGTATGTGTAATACCTTCTGTCATGTATAACTAAAAAGAACAAATTACAAAAAAAGAAAGAAAGAAAGAAAGAAAGAAAGAAAGAAAGAAAGAAAGAAA
>JAJEJO010005717.1:160707-179011 GCA_020662805.1 Glaucomys volans
AAAGAAAGAAAGAAAGAAAGAAAGAAAGAAAGAAAGAAAGAAAGAAAGAAAGAAAGAAAACAGCTGCTGAAACCATATACATAGAGGAAGGGAAGAAGGATTCATCTATCTGTGATAAGTACCTCTGCTCTGTCCCTGCACTGACATACAGGTATAGTCATGTTCTGCAAAACAGTGTTTTGGACAACAAGGGACTACTTATGCAGAAGTGGACCCATAAGATTATATCAGCCAGTGAAGTTGTAGCCATGTTAGTTTATGCAAGTACGGTCTCTGATATTGGCCTAATGACAAAATCACCTCATAGCACATTTTGCAGAACATATCCCAGTTGGGAAGCAACATATGACTGTATGTCCCAAGATTTCAAGAATTAATTATTTGAACCAGATAGACCTAGTAATAGTACATTCCAGGAAGAGAATTTTTAACTTAAAGTGCTGGAGAAGATGGCTGCAAATAATAACTCATATAGTAAAATAAACATAGCATTTATGGTATTATAAATGCTATAATCATGATTTTCAGTATTTAATGAAATGGAATAATGCTCATGTTAAGTAAAAAACATAATACAAAGTTGCTTATGGCCCAACATTTGTGAAAAATCAGGTGTATGTAGAAAAAGATCTAGAAGGGAATGCCTAAAAACCACAGTGAGAAATGTGATAGAGTAGTTTCTTATATTACTTTGTTTTCTAGCTATATTACTTTTATAATAAGGTAAAACCTTTGGAGCAAAGTGATCAAAATAAGCAGAGCTTTTTGTTAGATGCTGTAAAAAGACTGTGGTATAATAGCTGATGCAGACCAGGGATTTTAAGCTTTTCGGTGGATCATATATTAGTCCAGTAGGGTAAGTCATTTTGACTGGAAAAGACTAAGGGTTTCTGGAGTTCTCAGTTAAAGCAATAGAACACATTTAAAAACTGTGTATCTATGTAACCATTCCATAAAAATTTTTAAATAATTATAAAACATTTGAGAATGTATTAAACAATAGCAAAATGAAATTAAGTATAGAGATTGAAAGTGTTCTTCTAAAACCATGGATAAATATTAAAGTGATATATCACAAATATTTCCTTTTTAAATTGTTTAAAACTTTTTAATCATTTTTCTTTTTTGATAAAGTATTTTCAAATTAAAGCATTTTAATTTTAACCTGACAATGAACCCAGGGCCTTGCACATGATAGGCAAGTGCTCTACCACTGAGCCATACCTTCAGCCCCTTAGATTTTTTTTTTTTTTTTAAATCTAAAGACACAATTTAGTCTGGTGTCTCTTTCTATGAGATGAGTCTCTTGAAGGCAGTATATTGTTGGATCCTTTTTAAAAATCCAATCTGATGGTCTGTCTTTTGATTGATGAGTTTAGGCCATTAACATTCAGGGTTATTATTGAGATATGATTTGTATTCCCAGTCATTTTGGCTTAATTTTGGTTTTTAATTAGACTTGCTTTCTCCTTTGATTTGGCTTGTCCTTTAGAGTAGTTCCTCCCTTTGCTGGCCTACATTGTTGTTTTCATTTCCTCCTCATGGAACATTTTGCTGAGAATGTTCTGTAGTGCAGGCTTTCTATTTGTAAATTCGTTTAACTTTTTGTTCATCATGGAAAGATTTTATTTTGTCTTCAAATCTGAAGGTTAGTTTTGCTGGGTATAAGATTCTTGGTTGGCAACCATGTTCTTTCAGAGTTTGAAATATGTTGTTCCAGGCCCTTGTAGCTTTTAGGGTCTGGGCTGAGAAATCTGATATTTGTTTTAGTTTCTCCCTATATGTAATCTGATGCTTTTCTCTTGCAGCCTTTCAAATTCTATCTTTATTTTGTATGTTAGGTATTTTCATTATAATGTGCGTTGGTGTAGATCTGTTGTAATTTTGTACATTTGGTGTCCCCTAAGCCTCTTGTATTTGATTTTCCATTTCATTCTTCAGATTTGGGGATTTTTCTGATATTATTTCATTGAATAGATTGTTCATTCCTTTGGTTTGTATGTCTGTGCCTTCCTTAATCCCAAGAATTCTTAAATTTGATCTTTTCATGATATCCCATAATTCTTGGAGGTTCTGTTCATGATTTCTTACCATCTTCTCTGGTCAAGTTTGTTTTCAAGATTAAATATTTTGTCTTCATTGTCTGAGGTTCTGTCTTCCAAGTGATCTAGTCTGTTGGTGATGCTTTCTATTGAGTTTTTAAAATTTGATTTATTGTTTCTTTCATTTCAAGGATTTTTGTTTGTTTGTTTGTTTTTCCTCAGAATTTCTTTCTCTTTATTGGAATAACCTTTTGCTTCCTGCATTTGCTCTCTTGACTGTTTATTGGAGTCATCATTCATTGCCTGCATTTGCTCTCTTATCTCATCCTTTGCTTCTTGGATCACTTTAATTATGTGCATTCTGAACTCCTTTTCTGACATTTCTTCTACCATGCTGTTATTGGATTCCATAGATATAGCATCTAGGTTTGTTTGGGACACTTTCTTCCCTTGTTTTTCATGTTGTTCATGTATCTTCCCCTCTAGCAGTGTGAATCTGGGGTATTGTGGTTCCCCCTATAGGCTCATAGTGTCCCTGCAGATTTCCAATACCTCACCTTAAAGTGGGAGATCAATATTTGCAGCACACAAAATGAACAATATGCAGCCTTAACCCAAATAGTCCCTATTAAAATATTAACAAGGCGGGCATGGTGGCGCACGCCTGTAATCCAAGCGACTTGGGAGGCTGAGTCAGGAGGATCGCGAGTTCAAAGCCAGCCTCAGCAACTTAGCGAAGCCCTAAGCAACTCAGTGAGACCCTGTCTCTAAATAAAATACAAAATAGGGCTGGGGATGTGGCTCAGGGACTGAGTGTCCCTGAGTTCAATCCCTGGTTCCAAAAAAAAAAAAAAAAAAAAAATATATATATATATATATATATATATATATATATATTAACAGTATTGTCTTAATAAATAGAGATGATGAGTTCAGTTATTATCTACAGCATAAATAATAGGTTTGCAATAAGGTCCACAATTTCTAATGGTGGACAAAGAGGATGGGGAGGGTGTAGGATATAATGTTAATGAGATAAGAAGTGAGTGTACAGAGATCCTAGATCATAGGAAGAGTGAAAGTGGAATCAAAAGAAATTGGTTGTTAGCATGAGAAAAGAGAGAAAGTGTCTCCAAGGAGACAGATAAGAGCAAAACAAAGAGTGAGAAAAAAAAGGTAGGAATAATAGTAATAATACTACTAATAAAAAATTCTATAATAAACTATAATATACTATTCAAACCTCTCATTCTTGAGTAGCCTGATGCATGAGAGGTACTTGGTCATGTGCTGTCCCAGGAAGGGAACTGCCGGGACTCAGGATGGCAGTGTCCATTTTGGACATGATAACGGGCATGATAATAATCCATAATAACGGGCAGAGGTGGCCACAAGTGTTGGTAGATGGGGAGCCGCAACATGTTGTTGGAGACCTTGGGCTGGGCCTGGTGGGCACTGGAGACCACGGAGTGGGCCTGGTGGGTGCTGGAGAAGCACGTGGGCAGTGGTTGTTCCTTGGCCTGATCTACTGGGCAGAGCTAGAGAAGCACAGATGATGGTTGTGCCTAAAGACATAAATGAACCTTTTTCATTGCTGTAATTTGCTTCTTGGAGGAAGAAAACATGGTTTGCCACTGAACTGCTGGATTTGTTTTTCTCTTAAGTACATGCCAGCAGCACTTACTCTGTCTGGTTGCCTCCCATTTTCTTCATATGGGGAGATTGGAGATGATGGGTAACTAAATAAAAATTTGAAATTATGTGCTGAAAGAAATTAGAAGCATATAAACTGATGGGGGAAAAAAAGAGTGAATGAGTAGAGAATTTCAAATTATCCATAGACTTTTATTAAAGAGTTCCTTTTTTTAACAGCTTGATTAGATACAATTCACACAAAGTTCACCCATTTAAAGTTTAAATCAGTAGTTTTTAGTATATTTGCAGAATTATGCAACCATTAACCATAATCTACTTTTAGAATATTGCATCATTCCAAAAAGAAACTCCTACCCATTAGCAGTCATTCCTCATGTTCCCCAGCCCCTGGCAACCACTATTCTCTACTTCTGTCTCTATAGATTTTTCCATTCTAGACTTAAAGTGTAAATGGAATCATACAATATGTAGGCTTCTGTGACTGGGTTCTTTCACAATGTATATAGCTAGCTACTGCATTGAGCTATTATATATAATTCATTTTGAGTTAAATTTTTTAAAATATTTTTTCAGTTGTCAACAGACCTTTATTTTATTTATGTATATGTGGTGCTGAGAATCAAACCCAGTGCCTCACACATGCTAGGCAAATGCTCTACCACTGAGCCACAACTCCAGCCCCTGAGTTAAACTTTTATGTATTATGAGGTAAGGTCTAGCCCCATTCTTTTCCATGTGAATATCCAGTTGTCCTAACACCTTTTGTTGAAATGTCTTTTTTCTCTTATGAAACAATCTTGGCATTCTTGTCAAAAATCAGTAGGTCACAAAAATAAGGGTTTATTTCTGTACTCTAAATTCTATCCACTTGATCTGTAGGTCTATCCTAAGCAGATATCACACTGTTTTGAATACTATAGCTTTGTACTAAGTTTGAAAATTAGTTCTTCAGTTTTGTTCTTCTTTTCAGTCTTGCTTATTAAACAGTGCCAATAGTAGAATTTAATTTTAAACATTTAGTCCATGTCTAGAACAGATGATTTGAATATTTTGTTTATTGAAAAACTATAAATCAGATTGGTTTCTTATTTGCATGTGGCTGTTGATTGATTTTTTTTTTTTTTTCTGTGAGGCAGGGGCCTTTTTAGAAAAGTTTTTTGAGCTAGGTATTACTAGATGGTAATGTCCAGGACCATAAGATGTAGATTGAAAAAGAAGGAATATCATGGTTGGACAAATGGTCTTTTCATGTATACAGTACTGCATTTGTGATTTTGAGACAAGCACTATAGTTAAGGACTTGATCTCTGGAGTCCAATAGAACTAATTAGAATCCTGCCACTACCGTTTATTAACTGTGTGACTATGACAAATTGCTAATTATTTTAATACCACTTTTTAAGTTAGTGAATACTAAATGAAACAATGTGTGAAATGTGTTTAGTTAATGTAATGTAGTTATGTAATTTACCTTAACAAAATGAGTTATTTAGTTTTTATCAACATAGGATTGATTAACTGTCAAATATTTTGTATTCATAGAACACTTTTTCTTTCCCCTTCATTTTCTTACTTATATTTTTATTGAAATACAATTCACATACAACACAACTCACCCTTTTAAAGTGTCCAGTTCAGTGCTTTTAGTATATTCATAAGATGTGTAACCACCTCCATGATGTAATTTCAATAGCAACACCCTAAAAAGATACCCCATGTCCTTTAGCAGTCAATCTTCTTTCCCTCCTCCCATTCCTGGCTGTCTGGCTGTCTACTTTCTATCTTTTTATATTTGTCTATTCTGGATATTTCATATAAATGGAATTATACCTTTAGCATTGGGCTTCTGTCATTTAGTATAATGTTTTGAACTTTTATCTATGCTATAGCATGAATCAGTACTTTCCAATGCTGGATACTATTCCATTGTGTAGATATACCACATTTTATTTGTCCTTTCATTGTTTGTTGGACATTTAGGTTGTTTCAACTCATTTGTGAACATAAGTCTTCAATTCTCTTGGGAATGTACTTAGAAGTGGAACTGCTACGCCATGCTATCCTTCTGTCTAACTTGAGGAGCTGTCAAAATATTTTTTAAAGTGACTTCATCTTTTTACATTCCCACCACGAGATAATAGCATTTTTTTAAAGTATATATTTTATAAAGGAACTTCAGGGGAGTGTCAGGGACTATGAGAGCTGCTTAAGTTGCTAGTAATGTTCTGTTCTGTATCTTAATCCAAATGGTGTTATGTGTAGTATTAATACATAAAAATTCATTGAGCTGGATTCTTAAGTTGGTGACAATATAAATTACATATCAGTAAAAAAAGAAGTTTCTTGCTTCATTGTCCTCCTTTTGATTTTGCTAATTTATGGATTTATATTTGGGAACCAATGATTTCAAGATAAAATTCAGGCATAGTCAATGGGCATAGAACTTCCTTCACAGTCTGGTCCACGTTCTCTTTCTGCCCTCATCTCCTGTCTCTTTCTCTTTCCCTCCCTACTGTCTCCTACAGGCCTAATGCTGTCCTCAGACTCACCAAGTTTTCTTGCTTCATTGTCCTTTCATTTGCTCTTCTTTCTACCTAATGACCTTTTTCTTTCATCTCCACCTGACAAAATCCTACTTATTTTCCAAGAGATCACTTTCTCTGAACACTTTTAACCCACATACTTGGTCCTCTGTTCTCACATAGCATTGTATTTATATATCTCTGAGGTAGCACTTAACTATTATTAGATTGATTTAAAAAATTTAGATTTATGTTTTTAAAAAACACATTTATTCAGATATCATTCACATATCTTGCATTTCACTCATTTAAAGTGTACACTCCAATGATTTTAAGTTTGTTCAGTGTTGTGCATTGATCACCATAGTCAATTTTAGACCATTCTCATCACCCAGAAAAGAAAATCTATGACCATTGGCAGTTGTTTTGGGAAAACTTGGTAAGTAAGAACCACCCATCAAAGGCAAATGGTGCTGAGAGACCACAGAGGCAGACAGATCCAGGATTGCACAAAATGCTGTTTATTAGTGACTTATGAACAGAAGCATGTCTGGGGAAGCAGCAGGACAGGAGGATCCCCATCTCTAAAGGAGGGGGAAGGAAGAACTCTATGTGCTAATCTGAACAAAAGTGGCCCTTGGCCAACTGGAGTGTACTTGGACTTTCTCAAAAATAAAACAAAACTAAACTAAAAAAAACTTTTATTATGTCAAATGGCAGTTGAGAAACAATTCAGACATCAGTATCCAGCCCAAAATGCTCAGCTGACTATCTTAATGACTCTGTTTATCCTACAGTGGTAGAATGATTGCCAGGGTCACCTGGTGGGTGCAAAATGAATTACGTCCAAGAAGGTTGAGTGATGTGAAGCTAAATCCTTGCAGTAGGCATTCTCTATTTCTCTCCTACCACACCTTAATTCACTGTACTGCTCCTTCCCAAGATTCTGATTTAGTAGATCTGGAGTCGAGCAAATCTATATTTTAAATATATACTTAATCAAGACTATGTGATAATAGCATAGGAGATATCAGATTAGAAAGCCTAGGAATGGACACACTTATACAAACAAACATGTTATTTCCAAAAAGGTGACAGAAAAATCCATTGAGGAAAAAAGTCTTTTCAACGAATGGTGTTAGAACAACTAAATATAGAGCTGGGGATATAGCTTCATTGGTGGAATGCTTGTCTCACAAGTACAAGGCCCTGGGTTTAATCCCCAAAACCGCAAAAAAAAAAAAAAAAAAAAAAAAAAGAACAACTAAATATATATGTGGGAAAAATTTAATTTTGACCCTTATTTCATGCCATATACAATGTGGATCATTGACCTAAATATAACAATAAAAAATATATACATAGAAACAATCACAGATGAAAATCTTGGGTAAAGGTTTTCCTTTGGACAGAATGCAAAAAAAGAATAATCATAAAAGAAAAAGTTGATGTTACTTTTCATCAAGACATTTTGCTCACAAGAGAAACCATAAGAAAATAAATAGGCAGACCATATAATAGGAGACAATATTTGTAAAATATATCTCAAAGGACAGATGTCCAGAGTATGAAGAATACAATATATAAAGACTTCCAATAAATCAATTATAAAAAGATATACAATACAATTTAAAAACTGGCAAAGATATGAACAATAAAAGATGTACAAATGGCCTTAATATGCACATAAAAGTGTTCAATATTATTATTCAGGAAATGCAAACTAAACTGAGATGGTACTATATACCTATCAGATTGGCTAAAATTAATAGACTGCTAACACTAGATTTTGGTGAAGATGTGAAACAACCATAACTCTCCTACATTGTGGGTCAGAGTGTAAAATGGTATTATCACTTTGGAGAAAGAGGGATCTCTGTGGATACTGCCTTTCATTTATCTTGGGTGAATATCAGGAAGTGAAAATACACGCATGATGAGCAGTTCCACTCCTTTGTATTTACCCAAGAGAAATGAAAGACAATATCCATAAAGAGACTTCTACAAGAATATTTATGGCACCTTTATTCGTAATAGCCAAAACATGCAAACATTCCATGTATCAACAGAAAAATGAATAAATAGACTGTTATAAGTTCACACTCAATTATAGGTTTACACTTACTTGTCAACAAACTACTGGATGAATTTTGAAAACATGCTGAGTGAAAGCTTGACTCGAGAATTCTCAGTTAATATATTTATATAAAGTTCTATGGTGAAAATAATTAGGACAGTAGTTTCTTCTAGAATAGGGGAAGGGATTTACTAGGAAAGGTCATGAAAAAATTCTGTATCTTCAAGGGGTTTGGGTCACACAGATGTGTGTATATGTCAAAGCTCACTGAATTTAAAACTTAAGATTTGTGCAATTTATGTGTGCATTTTACCTCAAGGGAATAAAAAGTTAGAAAAGATGCAATTTTGATGCAGGTGATCTCAGGACCATACTTTGAGTGGGTGGACAAAGTGGACAAAGATTTATGACTATATAGTTCCTTATTCTAATAGAGGTCTTTTTAAAAAAAACAGGAATACAATTTTAAAATTGAGAGAACTAAGCATAGAAATAATTTTATATTGAATTGGATATAATTGAATTTGTTAAAATGTGGTTGGAGATGGATATTCATAATGGCATTTGATAAATCAATGATTATATTCCTTTTGCAGTTAAATGCTTGGCTTTTGTCCAGTGCAGTAAATGTGCTTATTTTGTGATAGGCCCCTTGTTTCATTCATTCACTTGAAGATTATGGATGTTTAGACAATTAGAACTTTTACTTCATGTATCTTAATCATAACATGAAATTATCTGTAGCCTTTCAAAAGTACAACAGGGGAACTAAATTATTGGTCAGGGGCTTGAAATTCATCAAAGATACCTGGTTGGAGATTGTAGAGAAAGAGAATCTTTACACAGCGTTGGTAGAATGTAAATTAGTATAGCCATTATAGAAACAGTACGTAGTCCCTCAAAAATTAAAAATGGAACTACCATATGATCTGACAATCCTATTACTGGGTATATATCTAAAAGAAATGAAATCAGTCTGTTCATGAGACATCTGTATATCCATGTTTTTGTAGCACTATTCAGAATAGCCAAGAAATGGAGACAACCCAAGTGTCCATCAGCTGATAAATGGATAAAGAAAATGTGGTGCATATACACAATGGAATACTATTCACCCATAAAATGGAATGAACTTCTGTTATTTGCAGCAACATGGATGGAAGTGGAGGTTATTATGATAAGTAAAATAAGCCAGGTATAGGAAGACAAGTGCCACATGATCTCACTCATAGGTGGAATCTAAAAAAGTTTATCTGATAAAAGTTAAGAGTAGAATAGTGGTTACCAGAGGCTGGAAAGAGTAGGGGGAAGGGATGGGGAAAAATGGTTAATGGGTATTAAGATACAGTTAGTTAGAAGGAAGAAATTTTGGTGTTCTTTTGCACAGTAGGGTGACAGTAGATAACAATAATTTGCTATTATTTTTTTAAAAGCTAAAGAGGATTTTTAATGTATTTATCATAAAAATAAATTGGATGTGGTAGCAGTGCAGCAGGCTGAGGCAGGATGGCAAGTTCAAGGCCAGCCTTAGCAACTTAGGCCCTAAGCAACTTAGTGAGACCCTGTCTTTAAATAAAAAATGAAAAGGCCTGGTTACGTGGCTCAGTAGTTAAGCACCCCTGTCTTCAATCCACAGGATCAAAAAGAAAAAAGAAAAAAAATGATAAAAGTTTGATAGGTTTACCCTGATTTGAACTATACTATGTATAAATGTATTGAAACATCACATTTCTCCCTAAATAAGTACAATTTCTATGTATTAGTTAAAAATAAAATTTAAAAAGTCTAGAAAATGTAAAATTAACCTATAATAATAAAAAGCAGAGCAGTAGTTTTATGTGAATAGAAGGAAGAAAGGACAATAAATAAGAAAGAGAAGCTTTTAGAGGTGATAGATGAATATGTTTTCTTGATTGTGGTGATAGCTTCTTGGGTATCTATACACCTTAAATAAGTACAATTTATTGTATGTCATTTATACCTTAATAAAACTGTTAAAAAACAAAAACAAAAAAATATTTCTTGTGTTTCCAAATTTTAGCTGTAAGGAATCACCTAGGGCATTTATCAAATTTCAGACTTCTTCCTTTGAGATTGGAATTCTTCCTTTACAGACTGATTCACTGGATCTGGAAGGAGCTGAGAATTTGTGTTTTTAAACAAGTTCAGTAGTCCCTGGGTATCTATGGGGGATTGGTTCCAAGACCCTCCTTAGAGGTGAAAAGCTGAGGATGCTCAAGTCACTTATAAAATACTGTAGGATTTTTTATATAACCAGTGCACATATATTTATCTATATATATTTATTTTTAAGTAAATATATGTAGATAATTATTGTTAAATAAATATGTATGTGTATGTTTATTTAGATGTGCTGGGGATTGTTAGACCTCATGCGTACTAGGCAAACTTATACTACTGAGCCGCACCCCTAGCCTCTCCTTCTGTATACTTCAAAGCATCTCTAGGCTACCTAAAATATTCAGTACCATGTAATTGCTATGCAGATAGCTGTTTACTGTATTGTTTAGGGAATAATGAGAAGAAAAAAGTCTGTACACATTCAGTACTGATGCAGGTTTTTTCCCAAATAGTTTTGAACAATGGTAGGTGAATCCATAGATGTGAAACCCAGGGATACAGAGGATCAACTCTATTTTCAATAATTCTTACTCATCCAGAATGTTTGGGAAACATTGTCCTAAAGTACAGTTAATTTTCTCAACTTTTTTGTACTGAGAGGGAGATAAAGATGAAAAGGGAGAAGGCCAGGGAAAAAAGGAAGAGAAAAAATTGCCCAAGGAACTTGCTGAAAATGCAAAATCCTGGGTCCTCCCAAACTTTCTCATTTGTCAAGTCTGGGATAAAGGCCATAAATAAACAAATGGGCGCATGCACGTGTGTATGTATAGTATATATCTGAATGCATATATATACATATATAGATTTAGAGAGAGAGAGCACATATAGTGCACAGGTCTGAGAGCTGTTTTCTATTGTTGTTCCTTGAAGGAAGGTCCATGAGTAAGTTTCTGTCACTTTTACAAGAAAGAAGGGGAGGATAGGAAATGAAAGAAAGATCAGTTTAGATTTTTTTTTAGAATTGAGGACATATCTTAGTGTAGGACATACATGGAGGTCATCACCTACAGGCAGTGATGTCCTGAGGGACAGTGCAAATGTGTAAAAGCAGAGGGAACCTGCTTCCAGGTACAGTATATTGACTGTAAAACTATTATCTTTGTTGGGGTAGAGTATGGGTAACCCATTAGAAAGGGACTGTTTTTCCCTTTGGTACTGGGAATTGAAGCGCTTTACCACTGAGTTAAATCCCAGCCCTCTTTTTTTTGGGTGTGGTGGGGGTTGGGACTACTGGGGATTGAATTCAGGGGCACCCAACCACTGAAACACATCCCCAGCCCTCTTTTGTATTTTATTTAGAGATAGCTCTCACTGAGTTGCTTAGTGCCTCACTTTGAACTCGAAATCCTCCTGCCTCAGCCTCCCAAGCCACTGGGATTATAGGTGTTCACTACTGCACCTGGCAAATTCCCAGCCATCATTATTTACTTTTTAAATTTTGAGATAGTAAGTTAGCTAAGTTGCTTTGGGTCTCACTAAGTTGCTGAGGCTGGCTTCAAGTTTGTGATCCTCCTGCCGCAGCCTCCGTGGTATCAGTATTATAGGTGTGCACCATTATGCTTGGCTTAAAAAGGACTTTTGAGAGCAAAGGCATTCATTTGCTTCCAGGTGGTGGGGAGAATTCTGGATCTCCCACATGTCACAAAAATCTGTATGCCATTGGTTACCAACCCTTGTCCTATATGCTGCTGATGGATACCTAGGGATTATAAACACTCATTGGTTTTTCTCTTTTGTAGAAAGAAGAAAACATAATCTATAGACCATCTTCTGGCAAAAGATGATAGATTTGTATCAGAAACGGGAGGTGTTGGAAGCCAGGAATCAAAAGTAAAGAAACTCTGCAAGACCTTAGGTGAAAGAGGTGACAGAGATTGCTTGCGTGCTTATTTATTTATTATTATTATTATTATTATTATTGTTATCTGATGTGAGTGCATTGCTCTCTTAGGCCCATAGGTATCTCCACTTAACTGTAGAGAGAAGGTGGAATAGGAGAATAGGAATAAATTGCTGGAAATGGGTCAAAAGTACACATTTCTCTGTAGTGTGCTTCAGTCAGTATTTTCTGACAGCCTCTTGCCTGCATTCCTTCTATTTATTTCCCTGGATTCTTCCCCTTCTTTCCGTGGCTGGAGTTTACCCTGAAATACCTCATTAATAATCATAGCTCACATTTATTGAATTTTTATTACTGTCAGGTACCATGGTATTGTGCTCTCTTTGCATTCATTCCAATAATGTAGACAAAACATTTGAGGTTTCAAGCAGTTAGATAACTTGCCTAGGACCTGATAGCTAGGAAATAGCAGAACCAGATTTTAAACTGATGTTTTCTGACTTCAGAATGTGTACTTGCTGTCTTCTTTCCTCTCTCAGAGGAAAAAGGACAAGCCATACTAGCACTTCTTCCAGTGTACCAGAACAGGTACCCCAACTTGGTGGACCTCTTTTGAAAAGTGGTCAGTTCCCATAATTTAAAAACATTAAAGTTTTCATTGTGAAGTTTTCGAAAATCAGAGAAGAGAAAAGAGCATTGCTGACCTGTCATAACTGTAATTAATTTATTAATGTTTCTACTTCCAGGCTTTCCCAATATATGTGTATATTTCCCTCTGGTATGCATGTTCTTTATTAGTATCCTGATGTTTTAAATATTAATAAAATTTTTATGCCCAGATTTAGTGACTCCCAAATGATAACATGAGACTTCTAGAAGTTGAAAGTTGAGCAGATAAGTGAATAAACGAATCCTTGTTTCCATGTATGGAATATTACATTTGTTCACTTGTCACTTCTGTTTTTTATTTTTGTTCTTTTCTGTATTAAAAGAGGAAAATCATTGTTCTAGTGGAAATTTTGTATAAATTTCAGTGTCATGAATAAAGAATGTATTTTTCCCAACTTAAGAATGTTCTGTCTTTCCAGGTCTTGTTAAAATTCACTTCTCCTTTAGGCTTTTCTTGGTTTCCAAGCCCACAGTGATCTTTTCTACTCTAGTCTTCTCAAGCACTTTCTGGTTATATTTCAGATTTGACATTCACTATATTTTACAACTGCTAGTCATAATATTTTGTACTATTTTCTTATACTCTTTCCATCCACAATACCTAATATAGTGCTGTTAATGTCAATTTTACTTTTTAGCATTTTATATTCAAATCAAATTGCTATTGATCAATTTCTCCAAGATTTTAGAATGACTAACATTTCTGGTGTATCTTTCTACCCCTTTGTAGGTTCCTATCACTATCACCATGCCAGAAATGACAGAGCATGAGACTCCTACAAAAAAGCAGCATAGGTATGTTCACAGACCAAAAATAATATAGTGTGGGCAGGTAAGAAGCAGAATTAGATCCCATTTTGCTAAGTAGATAGTACTTAATGAACTTTTATTATTCAGGCTAGAGAGTAATTAATCTCCAAAACTACATGTAAATTAAATACAGATTTACTTAAAAGGCTATATGGTTAAAATTTACCTGCCCTCCTTATTCTACCAGCAATGTAACAAATAATAATGACCATCAGTAGTTAAAATAATATATCAAATCTATGCTGAATGTTTAGTTTCTAGACATTTTTACCAGCATACAGTATGAACTTTTGTAGATCCTGAAACATTTAGGTCACAATCAGTTTGAATAGATATTTTGCAACATTATAATCTATTAATGTCAATATGCCTCCATAATATGACTTTTGTTTTTTGTATAGCCCCTCTTCTGAATTTGTAGTATTTTGGGCAATATCTGCTTAGAATTGTATGACCTGTGCTTTTATTAGTATTGAAATCACTATTCTCTTTCCTTGCTAAATAGCTATTTGAGGATGCTAATGTATTAAGAAATTTTGTATAAGAGGGAAAAAAAATCAATGTCTTTAATAGATAGGCTTTTAGGAAAATTTAAGAGACATCTGAAGTCACCTATGGGGCACATCACTGAGATTTTACTAGCATCTAAATTACATTTTTCAAATAGTTGTGGAATTCAGTGATTGATTCTATTCTCAACCCATGACTTCCAAGTATCAAAGGTTAGAGAACTGTAGTTCTAGAAACTGTGTCTTCTGATGGAGGAATCTCTAATTAGGTTTTCATACCATAATATATTAAGGATAGTTTTCTTCACATGGTTTCTTATTGATGCTGAAAATACAAATTCATAAAATTTATTTTATGGTTCTCAAAATATAAAGTGATAAAAATGCTTTCCTGTTCTCTTCATGTTACCTTTTATCTATACTTTTTGTTTCAGAAAGAAAAACCGGGAAACACACAATGCAGGTAGATACAGTAATTTAAATTTTGCTTGTTAGCATTTTTTGTTTTCAAAATGAAATTATAGCACAGTTGATTGTTAAGTTTTTGTGTTATAAGCGTAGAATCATTATTTTATTTTTAAGAAAATGTACCTTTGTTGTTTTTAATTGACATTTCTGAGTCCCATGGAGATGATCTTTTGATTTGTAGTCTATTTGGATAAATTAAGAGATTAGTATATTCCTGGAGCTAGTGTTTGAGAGCCACCAAAGAAATTCAGATAACTTCTCAGTAGAATAAAGGTTGTGTGTCTGTGTGAATAAATTCCAGAGGGGGCAGCTGTCTAGAGGGGTAAGGAAGAGATGAGCAGTGGACTACAGATCTTAAAGGGACTTGCATATGAACAGTCTTAAGTTGTGTAGTCTTCAATTATAGGAAGAAATGTAGAAAATAAATATTTGATTTTTATTTCAAACATCAAAAGTGTAGGCCAAAACTAGATAAACATATATAGAATTGTGCATACATTTTCAGTTTGGTACATTGTATGCCATTTTATTTTCCATCAGGAACTTCATTTAGACCAAAAAAAAAATATTATAATACCTACGTATATGTTATTATAAATACTTTTATTTATAAGTTAATTTCTATTACTCTCTAAACGATATCTTCCTTCCTTAAGGAAAGGACCTTTGAGAAAATTTTTTTTATGGAAATACGTGTTAAACACTGATGGAATCTTTTTTTAAAATATTTTTTGAGTTGTAGATGGACATAACTTTATTTTTACACATTGCTGAAGAGCGAACCCAGTGCCCCACAAGTGTTAGGCAAAGGCTCTATCTCTGAGCCACAATGCCGGCCCCACTGGTGGGATCTTACTGTTT
Organism: Glaucomys volans; assembly: GCA_020662805.1. Lineage (NCBI taxonomy): Eukaryota > Metazoa > Chordata > Mammalia > Rodentia > Sciuridae > Glaucomys > Glaucomys volans. Next base: position 176,304 of record JAJEJO010005717.1, read on the forward strand.
TCCATAATAAATAGTGTAATGCCTTTGAAGCCCCATTTATTACTATAGGCAAAAAATCTTAATATTGAGTCGTAATTTTTTTAACTCCACACATTTTAAAAAAATTTGCTCTTAGATACCAAGAAATATTATTGTTAGAGAATTCAGGAGAAAGATAAGTTATAATTTATTGATTTGGATTTTTGGGCTATATGAATTATCTTATTTGGCCATAGGAACTCAATCTTTTCTTTGGAATCAACTCTATTATGGTGCCATAAATATGTCCTGACTGTACCTTATTAAGAGAGGATAATTAGATATCATTAAAAATAATATCCTGAGTGCTAGACCATGAAGCAAAAAATGCATATGTTTTGTAAAACAAGTTCTTCCCTGGGGATAATCTAAGAGATGTCTTGGAAGTCTGGAATCCTTTGTTAGAAAAGTTTTAGAAAACTTCCTAATAGTGTCTAAGAGTAATATTTCTACTTATAGTGCCTTATAGAAATCAGATAATCTCTGTATCCTTTGCCCCTTTTAAAGTTATAGTGTGGGAAGTTTGGAATATTTTGCAGTTAATTGAGAAGTTATCAGTTGCCCAGTTTCTTAGATAGGAAGATTCTACGTGGTCAGAGTGGACAACCCATACTCCATAAAGAAAAACAAGCCAGTGCCTTTTCTTTTCTCTTTTAAGTCATCACTAATAGCTGTTCCTATTCCAAAAGGGCCATCTGTTCATACAAAAGGTGTTTTCAGGTTTTTTAACCTGTGTAGAAAGGTCTGATTTATTCTAAAAAGGCAGTTTTCTGACAACTTAGCTTATTAATGGTTATCATTAAAATCTTAGTTACTTGAACTATCATAAATAATGGACAATAATATATTACAGTATTAATCATTCCTGTTTTTATAATTTGAATGTAATTATTATAGATGATATTCCTTCTTTCCTGCATGGTACTAGGGATCAAACCCAGCATCTCATGCATGCTAGGCAGGTGTTCTACCACTGAGCTACATTCCCAGTCCATAGATGACACACTCTTTTAAATGCTAATAAAATTATTGCTTTTGTCGATTTTATAACATTATATCAAAAATATTACATTATTAGAAGTCTTATTTACTTATTATGGTTATTTGTCTCCAGTAGTAATGTTTGATAAACATTTCTTAGGAATTTCTTTACCTAAAATTTCTTTGCCCAGGGAAAATGGGGCACTTTAATAGAGTAACATAAGGTTTGATTCATGGATTTTTCTCTTTATCTAGTGGAGAGACATAGAAAGAAGAAAATCAATGCTGGGATTAACAGAATAGGAGAACTGATCCCATGTTCCCCAGCTCTGAAGCAGGTAAGAATCCACTCATATTTTCATTCATTGCTTGTGAACAGAGAGTTCCCTAAATTGTTTTGGTACTTAGAATAATTATTTTTGTTCCCTGCTATTTATGGGGTTTTTTTTGAAGTTCATAATTGCTTCATTTTCCCTTTGTTTCATTTTTATATACCTAACATTAGTTTCCTCCCATTTCTAACAATCCAATGTACCATACAAGGTCCAGATCCTTTTAAGTTGTGTTTTCTCTTGAATGACTAACTTGGTCCCATGATTATGTTTATATACACTCTGCTTATCAGGCCTATCTTTTTTTTGCCAATTCATGTATTTTACTCTTTTTAAATTCTTACCTAGGATTTTCCAAGGATCTCTTTATTTATTCTCCATGCTCTATCAATTCCCATAGTAGTACTTAAAAGTCTTTGCTTAATACATGCTAGTTTTCCCTCATGAAGATAGCTTTTAGTTTCTTCTGATGAGGATAAAATGTGCTCATTGAAAACAAAATAAGCAATTGAAATCATTTGGAAAGCAAGTTTTTTTTTAAACAACTGGCATCCCACTCCCAAGTTATTACTACTAATAAAATCTCTCCAGACATTGTTTTGTAAGTGCACATGTGTATCTATACAGTGCTGTTTCTTTTCCTTCATTTGTTTATTTTTTATTTTTTTTTAATGGTGCTGGGGATTAAACCCAAGGCCTCACACATGTTAGGCAAGCACTCTACCACTAGGGTATATACCCTGTCTTCCAGTTCTTTCACAACCTGCTTTGTTACTTACCTTCACTCATTAAACAGTAGAATTTTGGTTGTAGATGCCTTTCCTCTTATGATCTCCTTTCCTTTTAATTTTAATAATAAGATAACATAATTACTAGTAGCTTTTGTTAATTAAATACTATAGATAAAGATTAATATATGCACACAGCAAGTAGCACTAAAAAGCTTAAAATAAACATTAATCTTGCACCTATATCCCAGCCCTAACACAACTCCTCACAGCAACCATTCCCAACTGTTCCTCCTTGTGAAATACTACTGTTTTTCTTTCTTTCTTTCCCTCCCTCTCCCTTTTCCTCCCTCCCTTCCTCTCCCTTCTCTCCACCCTCTCTCCCCCTACTCCCTCTCTCCTCCTTCCCTCCTTCCCTCCTTCCTTCCTTCCTTCCTTCCTTCCTTCCTTCCTTCCTTCCTTCCTTCCTTCCTTCCTTCTTTCCTTCCTCCCTTTCCCTACCTACCTTCCTAACTACTATCTTTTTTTTGGTACTAAGGGCTGAGAGCAGGGGTGCTCTACCATTGGGCAGTACTTTCTTATTTTTATTTTGAGACAGGATCTTGCTAAGTTGCTGAGGCTGACCTCAAGCTTATGCTCCTAGTTTAAA
>JAJEJO010005717.1:179411-275428 GCA_020662805.1 Glaucomys volans
CAAGCTCTTAGTAGTTTTCTAGATGGTCAAGTGTACCACTTAATTTCCATTTTCCATTTCCTTCGATAGTTCACTTCTGAAATCCTCTGTTTTCCTTTTTCAATCTCAACTAATTGATCTCTTCCGACTCAACTGTTTTTAATTTCAGGTCTCATATTTATCATTTCTAAGAGTCTGTTTTTTTTTTATCCTGTATATTCCTTTCAATACCATATGTTAATTCCGTGGATTTGATAGCATTTCATCTTTGAATGTTTTCTAGGATTTTTCCTGAAATATTCTGCTTCCTGATATCCTCTCCCCCCTTTTGTTTGGATGTTTCATCTTTCTTTTTGGAGACATTCCTTAAAGCTTGGTGACAGGTTGCTGTTTTTTGTCTGACTTTAGGATAAGCATTAAAAAGCTGATCAAATAAATAGGCTTGTCTTTTTGGTGTCCCTAACTATTGCATGACTAGATAGTGTGCAAGTAGTTTTTTGTTTTGGTGGTGGTTGTAGAACTAAAAAAAAAAAAAAATCTGTATTTGTAGATTTTTTTCCTCCTTTGGGGAATAACTATTAATTTTCCCCCTGAGAAAGAATCTATTAGTCTCTTACCTGGGAGTGGAAATGGTGGGAAGGGAGTGTGAGCTTGTTTGGTAATATTTTGAAGGCTGGGTTAGGGATGGTGGGGACTAGAAAATACCATGCTTTAGTAGGCAGAATTTTACTTTACCCTATTTTCACTTAGGAACTTCATCTTGTCCACTTTTGTGCCAAATATCCCTGAGGTTAAAATTCTCTGGTTCAAATTTCACAGAAAATAATCTTGTTTCTTGTGGTTGGGGCAAGAAGGGGGAAGTCATCCAGCTGCATAGGATATTTGCCTGGGGAAGTAGTTCCTATTACTGCTTTATTAAGAGTCTTTCAATGAGTTCTTCTGGTCAAGTCCCTGTACCTTGCCCCACCTTCTGTAGTAACTGGTGCTTCTCTGTGTTGAAACTTCCTAGGAATTTGAAAGACCAAATCAACTTGCTGCTCAATATTATCTCCCTTAGCAAGGACAGAGACTTCAGTTTCCTTTCATTCTCCCCTACTGGGCGGACTTAGACTTCCACAAGTGTGTTTTTAAGTTTTCTAAAAATGTACTCTTTCCTTAACACAATGGCAAAATGTCTTCTGATTAGTTTTTCTTTCTTTACATTTTAATGTGTAATAGTTGTGCTCAGTAAATATTGGATGTTGCCCAGCAAAATTTTATTTTCCTGCTTTTGGCCTTCATGAGTTTCTCTGAAGAAAGGAAACCATAACCAATCCTTTTCCTTGGTGTCCTACAATGTGCAAAGAAGGTCAGTATTTGGTTCCCAGAAGCAGAGTAGCCTGAAGTTTTTCTTGAGCATTGCTCCTTGCTCTGCCTGCTATCTGTAGTAGAGAGGCAGGAGCCTGGGTATTTATCAGGTTCTACCTTGGTTTAGATTCTTGTTTTAAGGAAGAACATTATTGGTTTTTTATTCCTAAAATAGTTTCCTGGGCTTATATACTGGGTCTCTACTGGGACTTAGTGTAAAGAACCCAGAATTGAAGCTTGTTGAACTAAAGCACTAAATTACAGTGATTCCTACATGAAAAGAGCTATCCGTAGGTACTGGAGATGTTTAGTAATATATTTACTGGAGGAGAAGTTAAATATTCACTGCCACATGTTCAGTAGCCAAAGAAAGAAATCAGAAATGGCTCTTAGATACGTTAAATGTTTATCAGGAATAGATTGCTAAGTAAAATAAATACAGCCATAAGAATAAAATAGACTTCTAAGTGCTGCTTGATGGTATGTATGAAATACATCTTTAAATTTTAAAAAGTACACTGTACTGTTCATAGCATCCTTTGATCTGGGTTTTTTAAAAAGGTATGTATCTGAACCAGATGGCACATGCCTGTAATCCCAGTGACTTGGGAGGCTGAGTCAGGATAATCACAAGTTCAAAGCAAGCCTCAATAATTTAGTGAAGTCCTAAGCAACTTAGCAAGGCCCTATCTCAAAATAAAAAATAAGAAGGACTGGGATGTGGCTCAGTGGTTAAGCACCCCTGGGTTCAATTCCTGGTACAATAAAAAAAGTGTGTGTGTGTGTGTGTCTATATTTACATGAATATATTGGCATAGAATATTTGTGGAAGGCCGGGCGTGGTGGCATATGCCTGTAATCCCAGCACTTGGGAGGCTGAGGCAGGAGGATCGCGAGTTTAAAGTCAGCCTCAGCAACTTAGCGAGGCCCTAAGCAACTCAGTGAGACCCTGTCTCTAAATAAAAAAAAAAGAAAACAAGTCTGCAGATTGGGTCAGGGGGGGGGGGCCCCCGGGGTTAAACCCCAATAACAAAAAAAAAAAAAAAAAAGAATATTTGTGGAAGGATATACAAGTAACTTTATAGTTGTTACCTCTAGAACAGGGTCTAGAGAGCTAAAACACAAAGGAATGTTACTTTCAGTGTCTGTTCCTTCATGTTATTTACTTTTTTGCTGTGTGAATATTATGTTTTCAATTTTAAAACTTGTCAATTAAGAATGAAGGAGCACTTTGTCATAAAGTACAATCTTTTTATAAAAGCTTAGGAGTAGCATATACTAGGACTGTAACACCAGAACTCAGTCAAGTTATGTTTCTTTCTCATAACTTTCTCATAACTTTCTCTTATTACTTGGGATAATTTACAGCTGTGGCTAAATGTAGGGAATAATATTAAGGTCTAAAATATTTACATGGTTCTGAAGGCTCTCTCTGGCCTCTTCTCCTACCACTCTTCCTGATGTGTAGGACCCTCATTCTGCTTACCTCCTTGCTGTCCTGAGCCATGCCCAGCATCGCCCTACCTAAGGGCCTTTTGCCTTCTGACCTTTACCTTTTTACCTCTAGGTTTTTGCTTAAATATCACCATACGGGGAGGCCATCCCAGAGAGCATCTAAATTCAGGCTGCTGTAACAAAAACACCATGGACTGAATGACTTAAACAACAAAGATTTATTTCTCACAATTCTGGAAGCTGGGAAGTTCAAGATCCATTCATGAGGGTTCTGCCCTCATAACTGAATATCTTCTCAAAGGTCCCACCTCCTGATACCATCCCATTAGGGATTAGGGTGTCAACCTATGAATTTGGTTAGGGGACACAAACATCCAGAATACAGCACAGAGTAACCTCCACCATCACACCATCAGTTTAGTCCCTCCCTGGGCCCCTCTTTTTCTTTTAATTATATCGTATGTGTGTAATCTTGTCGTCACCTCATTATTTTACATATGTATATGTATTTGTATTCTTCAAGGACAAGTACTTTGTTTTAGTACTGTATCCCAGTGCCTTGAACAGAGCCTGACACACAGTAAAAGTCCAGTTGAGGACTGGAGATGTAGTTCAGTGGTAGAGTGTATGCTTAGTGTGCATGAGGACCAGGTTCAAATCCCAATACCACAAAAAAAAAAAAAAAAAAGGAAAAAAAAGCCTTAACAGATATTTAGTAGAAGCATTTGAATATGATGCCTGTTTTAAATTTTGAAGTTACATATCACATTTGAAGTTACATATGTGATGAAGCCAAAGATCTCAGTTTCTTCTGGCAAGTTCTTACCCTTCAGTGAAGTTTTAAATCATTAATTTTCTTTGGCAGAGCAAGAATATGATCCTGGACCAAGCCTTTAAATACATAACAGAATTGAAAAGGCAAAATGATGAACTCCTGCTTAATGGTGGAAACAATGAACAAGGTAACAATTTGGAGATTCTTACTTTGTTTTTTGATAAATGCTTCGACCTTTATGTTACAGTGAAACTCATATTAGGATATAGAATCCCCCTCCCCCCAAAAACCCCAAACAACCAAACAAACAAACAATCAAAAACATTATTAAGACCTTGCCCTCAAGGGGTCTAGAAGAATAGTGTTTCAAATAAAATCACTTAAATTCTGCTGTCTCCTCTGGGAACAACTGTAATCTTACATGCATACACAGCTTTGATTTTGAACTCTTCTTTGTGCTTCATGTTTGCCTAATTCATGATATTATAATACTAAATCTCCTTTATCCCAGTTGGATCTTGTAGTTAGGGGATTCCCATAAGAGGATGTAGGGAGGAGTTCTGCTCAGTGTAACTAAAAAACAAGATATGATAGGACTGTGCCAAATCTTTAACTGTGCATTAACTCAAAAGGCCAAAATGTTTATTTCATAATTGTTTGTACTGATGTAATATATGTATCAAACTGCCTGATCATTTAGTAGTATTTGATTTTTAGATGGAAATGACTTCTTTATGCTATCAAATGAGTTCTGTGTTCTATCACTCTTGGAGAGAAGCTGAAAACAGTAATACCCCAGGCAAATGTAAGCTGAGGGTGATAGAACTTGTCTTTTATTTTTCACCCTGACAAGAGCAGAGAATTTTCTGTGACAGCTCAGTAGGTCACCTTGAAAGAGAGAAACAAGCGAGGTGTGGTGGCGCACGCCTGTAATCCCAGCAGCTCGGGAGGCTGAGGCAGGAGGATCATGAGTTCAAAGCCAGCCTCAGCAACTTAGTGAGGCGCTAAGCAACTCAATGAGACCCTGTCTCTAAATAAAATACAAAATAGGGCTGGGGATGTGGCTCAGTGACCAAGTGCCCCTGAGTTCAATCTCCAGTTCCAAAAAAAAAAAAAAGAAACAAGGCAGAATTTGCTGGTCTGTGTTTATTATAACACATAGGAAGGATAATTGAAAGCATATCCAGGAGGTCAGCTTTTGGAATTCTCTTTGTTAGCTTTTAGTGAAATAAGAAATTATCTGCCTCCTAGGTCAGCTGTCTTTTATGGTCTAGGCTGTTTTTTTGTGATACTGCCAGATAGATACAATAATCTGTGTTCTGTAACTATTATGAGGTACCTTACAAAAGGGACAGGAAGTCAGAATGATGTGCAGACTTCTCTAGTGAAGGCTTCTTTCATTTCAAAGCATGGAGGCTGAGACACTCATGTTACCTTAGGGAAAAGGAAAGCTGTTGTAAAAATATGTGTTGCATGGGACTCAGGAAAAGCTGAATATCCAGGTCAGGGGTTAGGGGCAGCACCTGAAGCAGCTGAGGTTTGACTGAGTTGTCATCTTTGTCACTATCGTTGCTTTTCTGGTTCTTTTTGTACATCTGCTTTATGCCCCCTTTTTCCCCAGTGGCTGCTTCTTTATAATCAAAGTCCACATGACAGTCCAGCATAGTAGTCAAAGCAATGCCTTGGAACCAGGCCCACCTGGGTTGTAGTCTCACTTTTGTTCTTTCACTTAGTACCATTTGGGCAGTTATTTAATCTCTCCAAATTTTAGTTTCCTTATTATTTTTCCCCCCACTGCTAGGGATTGAACCAGGGTTTCATGTATACTAAACAAGCACTCTACCCCTGAGCTACATCCCAGCCCTTTTTATTTTTGAGACAGGGTCTCATCAAGTTGCCCAGTCTGGCCTTGAACTTCAGATCCTCCTACCTTACCCTCCGGAGTAGCTGGGATTATAGGTGTCCATCACTGTGACTAACTCAGTTTCCCTATCTTAAAATGAGGATAATCATAGTATCTACTTGGATGTTTTTAGGCAAATTTCGTAAGTACTCTGAACCTATTTCTTCCATCTAAAAATGGTAATAATAATAGGTAGTTCACATCTCACAATTCTTATGAGGATTAAAAGAGAGAATACAGGTAAAGCATTTAGACTAAAGCTTCACACGTAGTAAATGGTTGATAAATATTAGCTGTTATCATTGGTGTCATTATTATTAAATGAGACAATGAATGAAAAGTGCCAGGAAGTAAATGTGTAATAAGCAAAAGCAAGGATTGTTATTATTTGTTTTTGTAACTACTGGCATTCATTGGTATTTTTAAATTTTTATTTTAAATATTATAGCTGAAGAAATTAAGAAATTACGGAAACAACTGGAAGAAATCCAAAAAGAAAATGGCCGATATATTGAATTACTGAAAGCAAATGATATATGCTTGTATGATGACCCCACAATCCACTGGAAAGGAAATCTTAAAAACTCAAAGGTATCTGTTGTTATTCCAAGTGACCAAGTTCAAAAAAATATCATCGTTTATTCCAATGGGAGTCAGCCTGGTGGAAACAGCCAGGGGACAGCTGTTCAAGGGATAACCTTTAATGTCGGTCATAATTTACAAAAGCAAACTGCCAATGTGGTGCCGGTACAGAGGACTTGCAATCTTGTGACTCCTGTGTCTATTTCTGGAGTTTACCCTTCTGAAAACAAGCCGTGGCATCAGACCACAGTTTCTGCATTGGCTGCCAACCAGCCTGTTCCCCTTTGTCTTCCTGCCACCATTTCTGCTCAAAATATTCTTGAGCTTTCCACCTCTGAAAGTGAATCGAGTGTGCTTGGTGCCACCGGGAGCTCACTAATTGCTGTTTCAGTTGGGCCTGAACCTCACCAAAATCGGTCCTTGCACACAGGTCTAAATGATCAAAATTCTTCTGAAAATAATGGGCAAGAGAGCCCTAAATTATTAAAGAAGACAGCCCCTTGTGTTACAAGTGTCCCCCCAAGCTCCTCAGCAACTGCCACTAAAGTGCACCGTGGAACCAAGTCTTGTCTGAGCACACAGGACTTCAGAGGTGACTTTCAGAACACCTTTGTTGTTTCAGTTACCACCACGATCTGCTCCCAGCCCCCTAGATCTGCAGGTGATTCTTCTCCAGCGAGTGCTAGCAAGTGCACGGTCTCAACAAGTACAACCACGGTGGTGGCACCATCTGCCCCTGGAGTAGGGAAGACTACTACTCCAGTAAGCACTCTTTCTACAAATCCTTTGGATAGTGGTTGGACTCTTTCTTGTTCTTTGCCTTCTTCAAGTGTTAGTGCTTCAGATTTGAAAAACATTAATAGCCTTACTCGAATTTCTTCAGCTGGAAATACACAGACAACATGGACTACTTTGCAGCTGGCAGGAAACACTATTCAGCCCTTAAGTCAGACACCATCTTCCACTGTGATTCCAGTACTAAATGAATCTGGTACTAGCCCCACTGGAAGCAACCACAGTAGACACATGGCTACAGGCATCAACTTAAATAATTCCCTTCCAACAGATGGGTCATCAGTTGAGCAAGTAGTTGTAACCTTGCCTTCTTGTCCATCTTTACCTATGCAGCCACTGATTGCCCAGCCACAAGTTAAATCTCAGCCTCCAAAAAATATCCTCCCACTAAATTCAGCAATGCAAGTGATTCAGATGGCTCAGCCAGTTGGGTCAGCTGTTAATACAGCTCCAGCTAATCAAAATGTTATTATTCTTCAACCCCCCAGCACTACCCCGTGCCCCACAGTGGTGAGGGCAGAGGTTCCTAACCAAACAGTAGGTCAACAGATAGTCATCATCCAGGCAGCTAATCAGAACCCATTGCCACTCCTCTCTGCTCCACCTCCTGCTTCTGTTCGACTTCCTGTCAATGGAGCCAATGCTGTAATTGGGTCTAATCATTCAGTGCAAAATATTTCAACCCCACAAACTTTTGGAGGAAAGCACCTTGTCCACATATTACCAAGACCTGCATCTTTATCAACATCTAATTCAACACAGACTTTTTCTGTTACCATGTCAAACCAACAACAGCCTCAAACCATTTCTTTAAATGGACAGCTCTTTGCTTTGCAGCCTGTGATGTCTTCATCAGGAACTACAAGTCACACCCCTATGCAAATTATTCAACCCACCACCAGCGAAGATCCAAATACCAATGTTGCCCTGAATACATTTGGTGCTTTGGCCAGCCTCAATCAAAGCATCTCACAGATGGCTGGGCAGAGCTGTGTGCAACTATCTCTTAGTCAGTCTGCCAATCCTCAAATTGCTGCAAATAGTCAAACCTCCCCAACTAACTGTGTTTCATTAACAACGACTGTAGCACCTCCCATAACAACTGACAATTCAGCCACACTCCCTGGTACTTTTAATCTTGTGACTACTTCCTCAATGAACACTGTTGCTTGTTTGCCACCTACTATGAAGTCAAAAAGATTGAATAAGAAACCAGGTGCCAAGAAACACATAGCAGCTAGTAAACCCACATGTCCTCTGAATCCGGTCAGAGATGTGGGCAAATCAGACTGCCCCAACATGGAAAGCTCAGCAGAGCCATCATGTACTGCTGGACTGCTGGAAAGCCTCCCTGTTGTGCTACCTTCTGTCACTCTGTCCCAGGCAAATGGTGTAAGTGTTTCTGCTTCACATTCTTTGGATGTACTAAATTCTGAATCAGTAATACCTGAATCTGTATCCAAATCTAAGTCAGCAGAAGAATCTAGCTCACCCTCCCAAGAATCTGGCACAAGTGAACATTTTGCAGTGGCTCCAGAAAAATCCAAAGATTCTACCCCCATTTTGCAACGAGAGACATCTCAGGATAAACCACCAACTAGCTTAGCATTGGCAGATGCTACCAAATCCTGCACTTCAGCCAATGTGTTGATTCCATCTCCAAATCCTCAGATTTTGGTTTCTCAGGTGTCAGGTTTATCATCCTCCACAAGCACTACAAGTAATGACTGTGTTTCCGAGGTAGAAATCATCACTGAACCTTGCAGGATCGAACAAGATTCATCTGATACAGTGCAAACCACAGGTCTCTTAAAGGGTCAAGGTTTAACTACATTGTTATCTGATCTTGCTAAAGAAAAAGAGCCTCAGAAATCATCTCTTTCCATCCCTATGGATCATCCTGACTTTTCTTCAGAAAATTCTAAGATAATTGATTCAAGTGTTGATTTACATCCCAAGCAAGAACTCCTACTGCTGAACAATGATGATAGAGATCCACCACAGCATCAATCCTGCCTTCCTGATCAGGAAGTTATTAATGGTTCTTTGCTCACCAGTAGGCAAGCTGACTCCCCCATGTCAACCAGCTCTGGCAGTAGTCGCAGTTTCTCAGTTGCATCCATGCTTCCCGAAACAACTAGAGAAGATGTGACCAGCAGTGCCTCAACTAATACGTGTGACAGCTGTACCTTTGCAGAGCAGACTGATATAGTAGCTCTTGCAGCAAGAGCTATTTTTGACCAGGAGAACATTGAGAAGGGAAGAGTTGGCATTCAGGCCGATGTAAGGGAGTCTACTTCAAAGCCTTCTGAAGCATCATCTTTAGAAGGAGACCAGCCTTTCAAATCACAGATCCCTAAGGAGAATGGCACGGGACAGACAGAAGCAACACCAAATGAATTTAACTCTCAGGATTCAATTGAAGTAACAGTGGACAGGCCCCTTGAAAAACCAAGTTGCTCTCTAGGAATTAAAACATCAAATGGCTCCTTACAGGTTTCAACTTCTCAGCCACCAAGCCTCACCAGTTTAAGTGTGAATAATCTCATCCATCAGAGCAGCATCAGCCATCCTCTAGTCAACTGTGCAGGTTTGTCCCAAACTTCAGAGCAAACAACTGTTCCTACAACAGTTAATCTGACTGTTTCTTCTAGCTCCTATGGCAGCCAGCCTACTGGGCCACCTCTGATGACAGAATACTCTCAAGAACAGCTAAGTACTATGAATAATACCATACCAAATTCACAGATTCAAGAGTCCCTCTTAAAGCCAAATCATGAAAGCCGTAAAGATTCTGCTAAGCGCACTGTCCAAGATGACCTTTTACTTTCTTCAGCCAAACGTCAAAAGCATTGTCAGCCAGTCCCCCTCAGGCTTGAAAATATGTCCCTGATGAGCCGAACTCCAGACAGCATTTCTGAACAAGCTCAAATGATGGTTAATCAACTCCCTCCCAATTCTTCAAACTCAGTTGTGCCTGTTAGCAACCCAGCACATGGAGATGGCCTCACACGATTATTTCCTCCTGGTAACAATTTTGTGTCTCCTGCATTGAGGCAAGCTGAAGTTCAGTGTAGCTCTCAGCCTTCAGTTGCTGAGCAGCAGCAAACGCAGGCAAGTCAACATCTGCAGGCCCTGCAACAGCATGTTCCAGCTCAAGGCGTATCTCACCTTCACAGCAACCATCTGTACATCAAGCAGCAGCAGCAACAACAAGCAGGGCAGTTAAGAGAAAGGCATCACTTGTATCAACTGCAGCATCATGTATCTCATGCAGAGAGTGCTGTTCACTCTCAGCCTCATAATGTGCACCAACAGAGAACTCTGCAACAGGAAGTTCAGATGCAGAAAAAGAGGAATCTTGTTCAGGGCAGTCAAGCCTCTCAGCTTTCCTTACAACCAAAGCATCATGGAACCGACCAAGCCAGACCCAAGAGTGGCCAGCCACATCCCCACCATCAACAGATGCAGCAACAGATGCAGCAACACTTTGGAAGTTCCCAGCCAGAGAAGAGCTGTGAAAACCCTTCAACTAGCCGGAACCACCACAGCCATCCCCAGAACCACCTCAGTCAAGATATTATGCACCAGCAGCAGGATGTTGGAAGCAGACAGCAAGGATCAGGGGTTTCTTCTGAACATGTGTCTGGGCACAATCCAATGCAGAGACTTTTGACATCAAGAGGCTTAGACCAGCAAATGGTGTCCCAACCAAGTATTGTGACTAGACCTTCAGATATGACCTGTACTCCACATAGGCCAGAGAGAAATCGAGTTTCCAGTTATTCTGCTGAGGCACTTATTGGAAAGACATCTTCTAATTCAGAGCAGAGAATGGGTATATCAATTCAGGGTTCCAGAGTTTCAGATCAGCTTGAAATGAGAAGCTATCTTGATGTTCCCAGAAATAAAAGTTTGGCTATTCATAATATGCAGGGTCGGGTAGACCATACCGTTGCTTCAGATATCCGCCTTTCTGATTGTCAGACATTTAAACCAGGTGGAGCCAGTCAACAACCCCAGAGTAATTTTGAAGTGCAGTCTTCAAGAAATAATGAAATAGTTAACCCTGTATCATCATTGAGGAGTATGCAGTCTCAGGCTTTTCGGATTAGTCAAAACACTGGCCCACCACCTATTGACCGTCAAAAGCGATTACCTTATCCTCCAGTTCAGAGTATCCCAACAGGAAATGCCATCCCACCAAGGGACAGTGAAAATACATGTCACCAAAGTTTCATGCAGAGTTTGCTTACCCCTCATCTTGGTGATCAGGTCATCGGGAGCCAGAGATCACTCTCAGAACATCAGAGGAATACACAGTGTGGTCCATCTTCTGCAATTGAATATAATTGTCCCCCAGCTCACGAAAGTGTCCACATTAGAAGAGAGAGTGAAAATCAGAATAGAGAAAGTTGTGACATGTCTTTAGGTGCAATTAACACCAGGAACAGCACCTTAAATATTCCTTTTTCAAGTTCTTCTTCCTCAGGAGATATTCAAGGCCGAAACACAAGTCCCAATGTTTCTGTACAGAAGTCCAATCCCATGAGGATTACTGACAGTCATGGGACCAAGGGCCACATGAACCCTCCTGTCACAACCAACATGCATGGGGTTGCAAGACCAGCTTTGCCACACCCATCTGTGTCTCATGGAAATGCTGACCAAGGGCCTCCTGTACGTCAAGCTAATTCTTCAGTTCCCCAGAGATCAAGACATCCCTTGCAAGACAGCAGTGGTTCCAAAATTCGTCAACCTGAGAGGAATCGTTCTGGAAACCAAAGACATAGTAATGTCTTTGATCCAAGTCTTCCCCATCTTCCTCTCTCTACTAGTGGCAGCATGATTCTTGGACGTCAACAACCCACTACAGAGAAGAGAGGAAGTATTGTTCGTTTCATGCCTGATAGTCCACAAGTCCCTAATGATAATTCAGGTCCTGACCAGCATGCACTATCACAGAATTTTGGTTTTCCTTTTATTCCTGAAGGTGGTATGAATCCACCGATAAATGCTAATACTTCTTTCATTCCACAGGTTACGCAGCCCAGTGCCACTCGAACTCCAGCCCTCATTCCAGTAGATCCCCAAAATACTCTACCTTCATTCTATCCCCCATATTCTCCTGCTCATCCTACACTACCCAATGATATTTCAATTCCTTATTTTTCTAATCAAATGTTCTCAAATCCTAGCACAGAGAAAGTAAACAGTGGAAGTTTAAATAACCGATTTGGATCAATTTTATCTCCGCCCAGACCTGTTGGTTTTGCTCAACCAAGTTTTCCTCTGCTCCCTGATATGCCACCAATGCACATGACTAACTCTCACTTGTCCAATTTTAATATGACATCTTTGTTTCCAGAAATAGCAACAGCTCTTCCGGATGGCTCAGCAATGTCACCTTTGCTTACCATAGCAAACTCCTCTGCCTCTGACTCTTCCAAGCAGTCCTCAAACAGACCTGCCCACAACATAAGCCATATTTTAGGTCATGATTGCAGTTCAGCTGTTTAAATATAGATAAACTAAATGTAAAGGTATTGAGTGAGATTACAAAAGTACTTGTGTGTGCATGCACACATACATGTACGTGTACATGAAGAGAGGAATTGTGTGTGTGTGTGTGTGTGTGTGTGTGTGTATAATCAATTTTCAATTATCTTCTGAATGTAGGGAAGCCATGTCCACATCTGAGATCATGCAAAATTTGTCAAAAAACAAATTATTTTTTTAACTGCATGGTGTGCTTTTTTTTATATTTCAAACTTTCAAGCACATTGACATTTCCAAGTTTGATTTGTAATCTTATATTCCCTAAATACAAGTCAACTGAAAGTTGGGGGAGCTTACCTTGGTATGTGCTGGGTGGTAGGAAGGGACTGAGATTTTAAATATGATCACTGGTAATTTTTAAAATAGTTGAGTTGTTATTCAAAAACACAAGCAACTTGATAAAGCATGATGGCTCATAACCAGATGCTGGATGATGTCAGCATCTAAAAAAATTTCTTAGCTGTGACAGGTGTTGAATTGATGTTAAATTAAATGTCCATACAGTCAAGCACATAGCAAATAAATTAATCAGCCTTCATCCTCAAAGTTTGGCTTAGGGAAAGGCTTCTTTCTTGATTATAATTATTCATAAGTTATCTGAATTTCATGTCTCATTCTTCAAAGTAGGGAGCCACATTGTCCTTTAATATGCCAGGATCCTTTAAAGCAAAAGTCTTCCCAGACAATTAGCCTTAACAATAGAAAGCTAAAAAGTGAAGGACAAAATTGTTCTCCATCTTGTATTTTGCATTGGGTCATAAAGATAAAAGCAGTTATGTTGTGAAATTTTTCATGAATTCATTAACAATTGGTGTTTTGTCAATTGAGTTTTTGATTTAGTGTTCTCTCTTCACTCATTTATTTGACTTTGAAATAAAGTCTTTTCCATTCATTTAAATATGAGAACTGATCAGCAAGTAGTGCATTTAGAATCTACACATTTATTTGAGCCTTACTTTGAAAAAAATATTTCTGAACAGAGTTTAAAGCTCTCTCAGTATTTTCATTTAGTGATATTTATATTTTAAATAAGGCATTGTACATTGCATTATTATCATTTATAATAGAATTATTATAATGAGAAGATGTATTGGTTCATTATTTTTTCTTGGTGGTAAATGTGAAATGGTGCTTCAAAAAATACAGTTTTTATATATGTCAATGTGTGTATGTGAGAGTATATATGAAAACAGACAGATTTTAAAGTATAAAGTAGTCCCTACCATTCCCCAATGTATACATAAAAATATCATGTTGTACACCATAAATACATGGAATTTTATTTGTCAAGTAAATAAATTTGAAAAAACAATAGGCCTGCCATCTGAAAATAGGAAATTGAGACTTGCTAAAGTATAGAAAAGCTTGATGCAGGTGAGATTTTTTTTTTAAACACAAAGTGAATTTAATAATAAATTTTAGAACATGCATTGAATTTTGAGAACTAAAACAAACAAAAAACCTGAGAAATCGGTTGTATATAATATACTGATTTTTTAAAACCCTGTTAAACTTTGACTTTTTGTTGTTATAAACTGTCTAAAATGGGATGGGGTGGGAAAAACATATAAATTGTCCTGTCTGCTCCATTAAAAAAAAAAAAAGTAAACCCTGGGACCAGCATTTATTTCCATCCTAAGAAAACCTCCTATGGCCTGGTCAGAGCAATTACCTCCAGTATCCCTCTTCTAGAGACTGAAAGGGTCACTTGTGCTTCCTCCCCTGTTTTCACCAAACGTTACCATCTGTTTCTGCTGCTTGCTAAAGCAGCCTCCAGGAGCAAAGAAATAGCATAAACTAGAGAAATCTGTATTGTCTCCCTTCAAAATGGTCTTGGGGAGAAAATGGGAGAACTTCATGAATAAGTTACTTAACTAAGAATGTATAAACACAGCAATTACAGTTACAATTTTTTGAGAGAAAAAGCAAGATCCATGACTTGCTTTTTAATTCTCTGAATTTTAAGCTTTAATATTCAATTTTTTCTTAGTACTTGAAAGGTTTAACTGGCCAATTTGGGGCGGGGCGGGGGTACTGGGGATTTAATGGGACGCCTGACCACTGAGCCACATCCCCAGCCCTTTTCATTTTTTTTATTTTGAGACAGGGTCTCACTAAATTGTTTAGGGTCTCACTAAGTTGCTGAGGCTGGCTTTGAACTTGTGATCCTCCTACCTCGGCCTCCCGAGTTGCTGGGATTACAGGATTGTGCCACCACACCTGGCTAGTCTGCCAATTCATGAAGGGCAGTTTTCTGTGTATTTGGCACTTCCTCCCTTCCTGTTTCTTCTTTGCCTGTCTCTCTCACACATAACCCCCTAATAACAGTGGCCTTTGAGTTTTATAGGACTAGAGGCTTTGGGATATAACTGGAGCTAAAGTAACAAACAGGCCATGGTGAAGTTCAGTTCCCTTCCACCCCTAACTGGGGTCTTTTGTTGTTCAGACTGGTCCCAAACACTGGGCTCAAGAGATCTTCCTGCTCCACCTTTGTGAGTAACTTCTATGGAGGCGCTCCACCACACCCAGATGAAGAGCTCGATTTGAATGATGCAATTCAAAGGGCTCAAAATCTGTTACTTTCAGTTATTTCTATTACATTGATTGTATTTTACTACTCACCTATGTTCAGAGATAGCATTTGCATTCCTCAGAACTTTCATTCCAAGAATATAACACTGATATTGAATGAGTCTCAGAAAGTTTTGTTTGACCATCTGCAAATAATTGGGTCCCTGTTTATATGTAACTCTTAATTTTATAGGCAGAAAGCCTATATATATGTTAGAAATCATTTCATATATGGTACCAATTCTGAAAAAGTTCCCTTATTTGATTTTAAAGCATGAGTACTTACCAGCAGTATTTAGTGTTTGAATTGAGGTACATGGTTTTGAGGAGGAAATTTGTTATATAGGACTTAGTGATATCAGTATATAATTTTTTGGTAAAGGAAGGGCAGAAAATGCAGTCCATTTTGTCTATAGTAAATTGAAATTTATTCTTGGCTTGCTTACATGGTATATACGAAGTCAAACCATCTCCCCAATGGTTTTGCAACTTTTGGAAAAAAACACAGATACTGAATCATAAGTGAGAGTCATTGAATCATTTGTCTTTTAAAAGCATTATTGATCACAGATTCAGTTAAAGAAAATGGTTGATTCCTCTAAACATTTAATAAGTTCTAATGAAGAATTTCAAATTTTTCTGCATGTATAAACCTTGTCAATGCATTTGCTAAATATATAAATCATAGATGAAATAAATCCATTTTGGAGTTAATTATTTTTTGGAAAATACAGGTTGCTTTGGGATGTCTTATGTATTTTTTTTTTTTTTTTTTTTTTTACTGCGGATTGAACCCAGGGGTGCTTAACCACTGAGCCACATCCCCAGCCCTTTTTTATATTTTATTTAGAGACGGTCTCACCGAGTTGCTAAGTGTCTCATTAAGTTGCTAAGGCTGGCTTTGAACTCATGATCCTCTTGCCTTAGCCTCCTCAGCTTCTGGGATTCCAAGTGTGCGCCACTCTGCTTGACTCTTATATGTTTTATACCACTTCAGGAAACTTAATTTTGTGTTTGTTGTCAGACATTTTGGGACAGTAAGGTTCCATTCCTCAGTAAGGAATGATAATTCCATAGTGATCATGATTTATAAAATTTAACATATCTGAACTGTGGGAAGGAAGGCCATATTGTTTTACAGCAATTTCCAGTCATAAGTCAGGATTATGTTGAACTACAGTGAAGATCAACTTTTAAAAATCAAACTTGTTAAAGTACAAAATCATTTAAACATTTTAAAGGTAGTTCATTTGCTTTGTTCTTGCCTTCTAACATCAGTCATTTCATTGAGAGGCTAAAGCTTGTACTCCAAAACATTTGGATGTGAATTTTAATGGAAGTAATATTAAAAATTTTTGAGAAAGGGTAAAGATTTATTAATGTGCATCTTCTCAGCTTTCTCCTTTCTTTGCTATATAGATATTTATGCTCTTATTATATTCCATCTGCTCCATATTAAATAGGGGACAGGTAGCCTGGTC
Organism: Glaucomys volans; assembly: GCA_020662805.1. Lineage (NCBI taxonomy): Eukaryota > Metazoa > Chordata > Mammalia > Rodentia > Sciuridae > Glaucomys > Glaucomys volans. Next base: position 195,859 of record JAJEJO010005717.1, read on the forward strand.
ATTTCCTGAACAGGATAATTATTTATTTGCCTTGAAACATTTATTGGTTCCACCATCTATTAGATTAGTGTGTGGGAGTGAGTCATACTTCCAAATTAATGATTCCCAATTTCTGCCTTTGGGAATCATATTCTTCCCATTCTCCAGCAGCAACATTATTTTGAAACAATATTAGTTCAGAATTCATCTAAAATATTCCATTATGCCATTTGGCTCTACTACTAGGTTTGGTGGACTTGTTTTTTCTGATGGTGGACTGAAGAAAGGACAAAGGTGGTAACAAAATGAAATGGCTTTGGGTTGATATCCTGAGGATACTGGAAGTCATTGCAGTTCTGTTATCTAGATAAATGATGCCTTTGCCTGGAGGTAATGCTCCTTTGGCTGTGTACATCTAAAGGGCAATGACTGGATAAACTAGTTTGGAGTTGACCTCAGTGATGATTTTGTGATACCAATATGCAAATTAAAGGTAGAAGTTAGTTTCTTCTTGGTATCCCTTTTTGGCTGAATGTTACCATTTTTCCTTCCCCGGAGTTCTACGTAAAAGGGTCCTTTTTTGATTTAACTATACTCTCTGCATTTCCCTCTTCCTTTGTTATTTTCTAAAAGAGTGAAACCTAGAGAGTGTTTCTACAAGTCTGTAGGCATCACCAAATTTAGATTGAGGCAGTCCAGATATGCTTGGCATAAGTGTTGAGGACCTTGTTGGATGCAGAGCTTCCAGCTCTTTCCCCATGCCTCTCTGCTGGAACTGCATTTTACCTGAAACTGTGCCTCTGGTCCTTAGACAAGATATTGGAATATATCATCACCCTCTGTGTGATAGAAAGGACCAGCTGGGATGGTGCAAGCTGTGTAATCTAACACCTCCTAGAAGCAAGTACAATAGATTCTCACTGTTGCCTTATCATTCTCTGAGCCATCTTCAAAGTTGATCTTATTTAAAATAATTATTAGTAGCAAAACTCCTTTTGAAACACAGAGATTATATATGATGGTCATTCAGCATCCTTATTTTAGATTTGCACAAACTATCAACTGTAATCTTTTTCTGGCATATGTGGTCAGATGCTTCATAAACATGAGTTAACTTAGGTTGAAGATGCTGGGCATCATATCCACATTGGTTTTACTTAGAATGACCACATAATCTGTCACTAGAGATGTCATGAGACATAGAAAATGACTTGATTTGTAATGTAAATGTTTTTTAAAAAGATGATCTTTAATTTTTGTTGTTGTATGTACAGCTATACACCATACTATGCCATAGGAATTTAAAGTTCGATCTATTTAAATCCCTTCTTCACTTTTCTGAGAGCTCTCTGCCCTCCCACCCCTGAAGTCTTAAAATCACTTTCATCTGTGAGGTCACTGAGGCACTGGGCTTAACCATAGTGGTAACCTTGATGGGGAGTTAAACTGTTGATCTTCCAAGAAGAAAGGGACCAGACAGTGTTGCTTAAGATGCTGCAGTTGTGTTACTGTGAAGAAAAGATTTGCTTCCACTTTCAGCAGGTTATATAAATATATACATACATATATATTTTCATTTTGGTAAAAAAAAAAGTTTGAAAAATCTGAGAACATAATTCCTTCACAAATTATTTATAGATGCACTGGGTGAGAAGCTTACTGTAGGGCAGTCATCAAGAAAACTAATTTTAGTGTAATATTTGTACCTATTATGCCAGCAGGGCCTGCTGTGCATTGTGTCCTATTACTGTAAATCACCTGGTTTATAATTCTAATGGAAACTAATTTGTTTTTTAATGGAATTCAGAGCAGATATGTATAATAAGATCAGGATTGTCCTACAGTTGTAAATAAGAATGGGTCCTGTTTATTTTGACATCTTTTTACAAATGCATTGTATTAGGGTGTGAATATTCTGAACCATGCTCTTGTTTAAAGTTTTGAAATTTTTATTGTTAAATGTAACATTTTAATGGTTGTAATAATTATTTGTATAGATATGAATATAGTATTTTATTTAAGAAAATAAACTTTGCATTTTTTGCATTGTGAATTCTGTTCTTTCTGATCACTGCATGTGCCACTTCAAACCTGCTTGTCTTGCATTCTGAAACATTCAATCTTTACAACTTTGCCACATCTGAAAATAATTCTGTGACACATTTCTATAAGGGTTGGCCTCAAATAAATAATTAATAATAATTATAATCAACTATATTGTTAGGACAAACTACATCCCTATACTTGTAAAAAGTAAAATTAGAATTTCAGATCTGGAAGACTGTTTAGAAACAGTCCAGTTTAAGCTCTCCTCTGTGAAGGAAACTGAAACACAGAACTTGGAGATCTATTGCTAAAGTTACCCACATCAACTTAGTTAATACAACATGACTTTTGAGGGGGAAAATTGAGAGTAATTTGTATTAGATAAAATTATATAAAGTTAAAATGCCTATTAATCAACTTATTGTCTAGGGATAGCTGACAAATGTGGCAAAAATGATAAATTAAGGAAATAGTAAATGCAAAATTCAGGATAATGAATACATCTTAGGAAAGCATAGGGATGTGGTATGAAGGAGTGCTTCCAGAGTGTTAGTATTCCATTGCCTGGGTAGGAGATACTCAGGTGTTGGTCTCACTTATGCCTGGTCTTTATCATATGAATGTATAAAATATATCCTATTAAGTAAAATAAGAGCACAAAGATCATTTATTCCCACGTGTACTCCCAAAAATTAAAATTCACAATATTTTCCTTGACTTGGCTTCTTGGGAATTGAGATTAAAACTAATCTTTCTACTGTCAAATATTAAATGTTCATTCTACCATTGTGTATTACCCACCAGAGAGATGTCATAGAATAAAGGCTAGTATGTCATAAAGGATATCTAAACTGCAAAAATGCCACTACTTTGTTTAATTGTATCTCCCTAAAATTAATGTGCAAGTTATGGCAGTTGTACATTTTACAATTTTGTTAACTCTCCAGTTTAGTTAGATGTTTTAGGGGAAAAGATTTAAATAACCTATCTCTTTAAAAACCTACCCAGTAGATTTTTACTTTTGGGTAGGAGAGAGTAATTGTGACAAGTCTTCAGTCTCACTCTAACAACTGGAACAAAAGGATAAATTAGAACAATCATATTTTTAAAAGCATTGAATACTATGAAGTCTAAGAGGACTATCTGAACAAATTTCAGGGAGGGAAAGGCCCTTTCTGGATAAACTGAGATCTCTGGCCTTCGTGTGTGTGTGTTTAATATTTTGTTTTAGTTGTAGATGGACACAATACCTTTATTTATTTTTATGTGGTGCTGAGGGATCGAACTTGGTGCCTTACACATGCCAGGCAAGCACTCAACCCCAGCCCTGGCCTTTGTTTTTAACCCTGGGGACATTTGATGAGTCTGGGTTGCAAAGGCAAGTGAAAACTCCCACAGTTTCCTGATGTTTAGGGAATAATTCCTGCAAGAGGGAGCAATTCTTACCCTTAAGACATTTGAAACCAGATGTGAACTGAATCTAAGCAAAGCTGCATCCCAGCTTTCACCCAGTTCAACATTCTATCTGCCAAACTAAAGTGTGAACTTTCTCTGGGAGAAAATAGCATTAATTTCAATCTTTACGGTTTCTCTATATCTGATGTCCAGGAAACACAGGATGTTTAGGAAAATATGAGTAAGAAGCAGAAGAAAAAGCAGACAGTAGAAGTAGGTCCATCAATGACCCAGATGCACAGATGGGCTTTGAAAAAGTTGATAAATATGTTAAAGAAAATAGAAGAAAAACTAAAGAAGTTTAAAAAATAAGATAAAAATGGAAACATTTTACAGAGGATTGCAATTTTTAAACCCTTGAATAAGTTTATAGCAAAATACTCATATCAACCAACAGAAAACACAAAGAGACAAAACAACTAGAAAAGAGATTATCCAAATACAAGAACTACTGTGTGTTTTAGTCAGTTTTTTCACTGCTGTGACCAAAAGACCTGACAAGAACTATTAGAGGAGGTAAAGTTTATTTCAGTGCTCATGGTTTCAGAGGTCTCAGTTCATAGATAGCAGGCTTGTGGTCCCAGGTAAGGAGAACATAGTGGTGGAAGTGTGTAGCAGAGAAAAGCAGCTGCAAACATGGTACCCAGGAAGCAGAAAGAGATGGCTCTGCTCAACAGGGACAAAATATGTATCCACAAGATACTCCCCCAATGCCCACCTCCTCCAGGCACACCCTGCCTACTTTCCATTATCACTCAGTTAATCCCTATCAGGATTAATTCACTGATTGAATTAAGGCTTTCTATAAACCAATCATTTCACCTCTAAATCTTGCATTGTCTCAATCATGAGCTTTTAGGGGATGTCTCACATCTAAACCATAATAATGCAGAACCAGTCAAAGTATCCAACATATATATCACTAAAGCCCCAAGAGGAGAAGCGAAAAATGGGACAGAAGAAATATCTAGAGAAATAATGACTAAAGGTTTTTCAAAACTGATAATATATCAAGTATAGAATTTGATATTCAGTGATGAATAGATGTATTCATCTATTCATCTATTCATCAAGATGAATAGAAAGATGTAAGATGAATAGAAAGAAAGCTACACTACATAGTCATACTTCTGAATTCTAAAAATACAAGGGAAATTTTGAATGCAGACAATGAACACATTACCATCAAAGGAGCAGCGAGAAAACTGATTTTACCCACAAAAACAATGAAGGCCAGAAGATAATGGAATGACTTTCTTTTCTCTTTTTTTTCCCCCTTCTTCCTCCTCCTCCCTCTACTCTTCTTCTCCTCCTCCTCCTCTCCTCCTCCTTTCTTCTCTTTCTCCTTCTCTTTCTCTTCTTATTCTCCTTCTCCATCTTCTACCGAGTATCCCAGGGTACTTTATCACAGAGATATTTCCCCAGCCTTTTGTCTTTAAAAAAAAAAAATTTTTTTTTTTTAAATTTTGAGACAGGGTCTCCTGAAGTTGCCTAAACTGGGCTTGAGCTTGTGATCTTCCTACTTCAGCATTTTGAGTCACTAGGATTACATGTGTGCACTACTACACCCAGCTGGAATCACATTTAAGTATTAACAGTAAAAAACTCTACAGATCTATAATTTTATTAATTAAGAAATGCCCTCAAGGGGCTGGGATATAGCTCAGTGGTAGAGCACTTGCTTAGCATGTGTGAGGCACTGGGTTCGATCCTCAGTACCACATAAAAAAATAAACAAAATAAAAGCAGTGTCCATCTACAACTAAAAATATTTTTAAAAAAAGGAAATGCCCTCAAAACTAGAAAATAATTATATTTTTGCCATCAAATCTGAGCAATCTTGTCTTTGATCTATAGACCAATATATAAGAAATTTTAAAGGGTATTATTCAGTTCAAAGGAAAATGATCCCTGATGAAAGTGAAGAACAGGTAATGGTGAGAAATTGAAAGGGTAAATTGAAGGTAAGTGTAAAAGAGTGCTGAGGCTTAAAAGGATTATGAGGCTTATGAATATGTAGAAGTAAAACGTGATAACAGGAGCACAAAATGAGCATAAAGAATGGAAATTAGTATTAGGATATTTTATTGCTGAAAAGCAAAAATGACAATTGAAGGTAGATGGTGTAATAAGTCAAGTCTGTTTATTATACTTTCTAGTGTAACTATCAAATGAATAATATAGTTAGGTGAAACTAAAGACTAATAGAAGAGAAAAGGGAATAACAAAAGTACCTGTTAATCAGTGCATTGAATCTGATATTTATTTGAGCTACACACTTAAAAATAAGTCAGGAAAATACATATTAAGGAACAAAACAGGTAAAATAGAAACCAATAGCAAGCTGGGTGTGGTGACACATGCCTGTAATCCCAGCAGTTCGGGAGGGTTAGGCAAGAAGATGGTGAGTTCAAAGCCAGCCTCAGAAACTTAGTGAGGCACTTTAGCAACTCAGTGAGAACCTGTCTGTACATAAAATATTTTAAAAATGGAAGAGGATGTGGCTCAGTGGTTAAGCACCCCTGGGTTCAGTCCCTGGTACCGAAAGAAAAAAGAAAAAAAAGAAAAAGAAAATCAATAGCAAAATGTTAGACTTAAAACTAGTAGAATTATAGATCAACAAATTCATTTAAAAAATTAACTAGTAAAATTGCAGATCAACAAATTCATTTAAAAAATTAAAAAAATCATTAGACTAAATTGAAAAAGTCACAAAATTAGCTTTATGTTGTTTACAAGAGACAAAAAAGGACACATTATAATTATAAGGAAACAAGGATGCAAATAAGTAAAAGGATGGGAAAAGATATATAAGATATGTAAACACTAACCAAAACAAACATAGCTATATTAAAACCAGAGTGCTATGGTGTAACTTTGCTGTTCCCTCCTACTTCTCCCCTTTGAAGCTAGTGGATTTCACAGCACAGGAGAGCCATTGACCACAAGTAGTTCAAAGGCTTATTAGTTATTCAGGAATATGCAACTTAAAAAGTGAGAGGAGTCCCTGGGTGAGGGGGTCCACCACCTGAAAGAGGGCTCTCTAATGTCTTGGTAGAAGGAGGGAGGGAGGGGCAGGGAGAAAGAGAGAGAGACTTGGAGTATAAATATAATGAGGTTGATATGAAAACAATACAGATAAAAATAAGTCAGAAACTTGCTGATGAGATTTTTGAATAATGCTAGAAGACTGATTCTGGGTGGCTTCTCCTAGTAGAGGGTGGAATGGTGGAAGATCAGAGGATTGGAACCGTCTGCCTTACATGTGAGGTATTCAGCGTAGCAGAACTAAGCAGGGCTTGGGTGTCTTATTGTGTTCATCTGACAGGTGTTAATGATTTATCCAAAGGTCATTTTGCTGTCAGTGATTTATTGCTTCAACACTACTTTTCCACACAAAAGACAGACTTTGAGGCAAGTAGAATTTTAGAGAAGAGACATTTTCTAATAAAATGCTCAATTCTATTGGAAGACTTTTGAAACCCTAAGTGTGGAGCTGGTGTTCAAGATGGTGGAATAGAGAAGGTTACTTTCCTGGATGCTTTGTGGTATGAAACCAAGAAAGCAGATAGGCAGCTTCTCACCAAGGTGGGTGAAAAAAAGTGGGAGGTAGTCGTTACTGGGATTTATTATTGGACATTCAAAGCAGATTGGGGACCCAGGAGGTTGGATATAATAAATAAGAAAGAAATTCCACTGTCACTGGGAAACACTGGTCATGGAAACCCACCCGACTCTCCCCATCCCCCTCTAATCTGGCTGCTTGCAAAACCAGCCAGGAGAGATGTGCTTGACTGAGAATTTGAAAGGGGAGAAGAGGGAGATACTGACTTTTGAAACTGAACCCAAGACCAGGAAACACAGGGTCCAGAGGTGACTGAGTGGAATAAGAATTGGTTCCTCCATGGCAGAAGTGGGACCTAGAGGAGATCCTCAGGTGCAGTCTTCCAGCATGGATGGGCAATTGCTGGGCCCTGGAGGTATGCTGATTTAAAATCTCCAGACCAATTGGCATTCAGCTAACAGCCTGGAGCCTACCTAGGCCTAGACCCCACTGCCTCCAGGAGTTCAGCCTATGGGATTACCTCTCTCACTCTAGCAACCTCACTCTGAGGCTGAAGCAAGCATCACACTCCGGAGACCACACCTAACACTGCTGAGAAGGGAAGTGGAGAATCTTTTGAACTCCAAGGAAAACGATTCCTTTTTGTTTTTGGATCAGGGATTGAACCCAGGGGCTCTCAACCACTGAGCCACATCCCCAGCCCTATTTTGTATTTTATTTAGAGACAGGATCTTACTGGGTTGCTTAGCACCTTGCTTTTTGCTGAGGCTGGCTTTGAACTCACAATCCTCCTGCCTCAGCCTCCCAAACCGCTGGGATTATAGGTGTGGGCCACTGCGCCCGGCAGAAACAATTCTTTAACTTTTCATGGAGATCTTTTTTTTATCCTCTTTATTTAATTGTAATCTTAATTGTTCATGGACATTTATACATATTCATATTTTTTCCCCTCATTTATAGCATTTTTGAAGTTAGTTGTTTTTCATGGATCAGTATTTTGAGGACTAGGATGTTACTTTTTGATGGTAGGCAATAACTGATCATATCATTTCTGTTTATTGTGACAATTAACCTTGTAGATGTCATAGCAGGAACTATTTGGTTTAATGTTGTATACTGTTTGCATTGGGTGTTGTTATTATTTGTCTTCCTCTAAAGGGTAAGGTACTGGAAACCTTCCAGGACACTAACATCCACAGGGTAGAAACTCCTCTGTGTCAGGTCCATACTGTTAGATGGATAGACACACAAACAACATGAAAAAGCAAGGGAACAAATCACCAAAAAATCCTAAATATGTATGCATCTTTTGGCATTGCTTTTAAATACATAAAGATAAAATAGATACAACTGAAAGGATAATTAGACAAATTCAAATTGTTATCATAATTTTTTAAATTTACTTTTTAAATTTTAGTTCATTGTACACAAATGGAGTACAACTATTTTTTCTGGTTGTACACAAAGTAGAGTCATACAATTTGCATATTCATACATATACATAGGGTAAAAATGTTTGTCTCATTCTATTATCTTTCCTTCCCCACCCCCTCATTTTCCTCCATACTATCCATCCCTTCTCCATTCTTCTCATATCTCCCCCCATCCCATCTATCAGACCACTTATCAGAGAAATCATTCAGCCTTTGGTTTTTTGGGATTGACTCATTTCACTTAATGATATTCTCCAACTGCATCCATTTACCTGCAAATGTCATAATTTTATTATTCTTTATGGCTGAATAGTATTTCATGTGTATATATACCACAGTTTCTTTATCCATTCATCTATTGAAGGGCATCTAGGTTGATTCCACAATCTAGCTATAGTGAATTGGGCTGCTACAAACATTGATGTGGCTGCATCACTGTAGTAATCTGATTTTAAGTCCTTTGGGTATAGGCCAAGGAGTGGGATAGCTGGGTCAAATGGTGGTTCCATTCTGAGCTTTTGAAGGAATCTCCATACTGCTTTCCAGAGTGGCTGCACCAATTTGCACCCCCACCAGCAATGTATGAGTGTACCTTTTCCCCCACACCCTCGCCCACACCTATTGTTGCTTGTATTCTTGATGATAGACATTCTAATTGGAGTGAGATGATATCTTAGGGTAGTTTTGATTTGCATTTCTCTTATTACTAGAGATGTTGAAATTTTTTTCATATATCTGTTGATTGCTTGTAGATCCTCTTCTGTGAAGTGTCTGCTCATTTCCTTAGCCCATTGGGTTATTTGTATTCTTGGAGTAAAGTTTTTTGAGTTCTTTATATATTCTGGAGATTAGTGCTCTATCTAATGTGTGTGTAGCAAAGATCTTCTCCCACTCTGTAGGCTCTCTCTTTACATTGCTGATTGTTTCCTTTGCTGAGAAAAAGCTTTTTAGTTTGAATCTCTCCCAATTATTGATTCCTGCTTTTATTTCTTGTGCTTTGGGAGTCATGTTAAGGAAGTCTGGTCCTAGGCCAATATGATGGAGATTTGGACCTACTTTTTCTTCTATTAGGTGCAGGGTCTCTGGTCTAATTCCTAGGTCCTTGATCCATTTTGAGTTGTATTTTGTGCAGGGTGACAGATAGGGGTTTAGTTTCAATTTGCTGCATATGGATTTCCAGTTTTCCCAGCACCATTTGTTGAAGAGGCTATCTTTTCTCTTTGTATGTTTTTGGCGTCTTTGTCAAGTAGGAGATAACTGTATTTAGGTGGGGTTTGTCTCTGTGTCCTCTATTCTATACCAGCGGTCTACCTGCCTATTTTGGTGCCAGTACCATGCTGTTTTTTTTACTATTGCTTTGTAGTATAGTTGAAGGTCTGGTATTGCAATACCACCTGCTTCGCTCTTCCTGTTAAGGATTGCTTTAGCTATTCTAGGTCTCTTATTCCTCCAAATGAATTTCATGATTGCTTGCTCTATTTCTATGAGGTCCATCATTGGAATTTTAATTGGAATTTCATTGAATTTGTATAGTACTTTTGGTAGTATGACCATTTTGATAATATTAATTCTGCCTATCCAAGAACATGGGAGATCTTTCCATCTTCTAAGGTTTTCTTTAATTTCTTTCTTTAGTGTTCTGTAGTTCTTGTTGTAGAGGTCTTTCACCCCTTTTGCTAAAATGACTCCCAGGTATTTTATTTTTTTGAGGCTATTGTGAATGGGGTAGTTTTCCTAATTTCTCTTTCAGAGGATTCATCCCTTATGAATAAGAATGCATTAGATTTATGAGTGTTGATTTTATATCCTGCTACTTTACTGCATTCATTTATGAGTGCTAGAAGTTTTCTGGTGGAATTTTTTGACTCCTCTAAATATAGAATCATATCATCTTCAAATAGTGATAGTTTAAGTCCTTCTTTTCCTATGCGAATCTCTTTTATTTCTTTAGTCTGTCTAATTGCTCTGGCTAGAATTTCAAGAACGATGTTGAATAGAAGCAGTGAAAGAGGGCATCCCTGCCTTGTTCCAGTTTTTAGAGGGAATGCTTTCAGTTTTTCTCCATTTAGAATGATGTTGGCCATGAGCTTAGCATAGATAACTTTTACAATGTTGAGGTATGTTCCTACTATCCCTATTTTTTCTAGTGTTTTGAGCATGAAGGGGTGCTATATTTTATCAAATACTTTTTCGGCTTCTATTGAAATAATCATGTGGTTCTTAAGCCTGTCGATGTGGTGAATTACATTTATAGATTTCCGGATGTTGAACCAACCTTGCATCCCTGGGATGAAACCCACTTGATCATGGTGTACTATCTTTTAAAAATGTTTTTGTATGTGACTGCTAAAATTTTGTTAAGGATTTCTGCATCTATGTTCATTACGGATATTGGTCTGAAATTTTCTTTCCTTGATGTATCTTTGACTGATTTTGGTATCAGGGTGATATTAGCTTCATAGAATGAGTTTGGAAGTGTTCCCTCCTCTTCTATGTCATGGAATACTTTGAGGAGTATTGGAATGAGTTCTTCTTTGAAGGTCTTGTAGAACTCAGCTGAGAATCCATCTGGCCCTGGACTTTTCTTGGTAGGTAGGCTCTTGATGACTTCTTCTATTTCATTGTTTGAAATTGGTCTATTTAAATTGTGTATGTCCTCCAGTTCAGTTTGGGTGGGTCATATGTCTTTAGAAACCTATCAATGTCTTCGAGATTTTCTTTTTTGTTGGAGTATAGATTTTCAAAATAGTTTCTAATTATGTTTTGTATTTCGATAGTGTCTGTCATGATAATTCCTTTTTCATCTCGAATTTTAGTAATTTGAGTTTTTTCTCTTCTTCTCTTTGTTAATGTGGCTAAGAGTGTATCAATTCTGTTTATTTTTTTCAAAGAACCAACTTCTTGTTTTTCAATTTTTGGAATAGTTTCTTTTGTTTCAATTTCAATGATTTCAGGTCTGATTTTAATTATTTCCTATCTTCTACAACTTTTGGTGCTAATCTGTTCTTCTTTTTCTAGGGCTTTGAACTGTAATGTGAGGTCGTTTATTTGTTCACTTTTCATTCTTTTGTTGAATATGCTACATGCAATGAATTTTCCTCTTAGTACTATTTTCATAGTGTCCCAGAGATTTTGATATATTGTATCATTGTTCTTGTTTACCTCTATGAATTTTTTATTTCCCCCCTGATGTCTTCTGTTATTCATACATCATTCAGTAGTGTATTATTTAATCTCCAGGTGTTGGAGTATTTTCTGTTTTTTATTTTATTATTGATTTCTAATTTCATTCCATTATGATCTGACAGAATGCAAGGTATTATCTCTATCTTTTTGTATTTGCTAAAAGTAGCTTTGTGGCATAACATATGGTCTATTTTAGAGAGGGATACATGTGCTGCTGAGAAGAAAGCGTATTCACTTGTTGCTGGATGGAATACTCTCTATTTATCTGTTAAGTCTAAATTATTGATTGTGTTATTGAGTTCTATGGTTTCTTTGTTCAATTTTTGTTTGGAAGATCTGTCCAATGGTGAGAGAGGTGTATTCAAGTCACCTAGTATTATTGTATTGTGGTTTATTTGGTTCCTGGAATTGAGAAGGATTTGTTTAACATACATGGATGTGCAATTGTTTGGGGCATAAATATTTATGAACATTATGTCTTGCTGATTTATGCTTCCCTTAAGTAGTATTAAATGACCTTCTTTATCCCTTCTTACTTTGGCTTGAAGTCTGCTTTATCTGAAATGAGAATGGAATCCCCCCGCTTTTTTACTGAGTCCATGTGCATGGTGTTTTTTTTCCCATCCTTTCACCTTCAGTCTGTGGGTGTCCTTTTCTATGAGATGAATCTCTTGAAGGCAGCATATTGTTGGGTCTTTCTTTTTAATCCAATCTGCCAGCCTATGTCTTTTTTTTTTTTTTTTTGAACCAGGGATTGAACTCAAGGACACTCGGCCACTGAACCACATCCCCAGCCCTATTTTGTATTTTATTTAGAGACAGGGTCTCACTGAGTTGCTTAGGGCCTCGCTAAGTTGCTGAGGCTGGCTTTGAACTCATGATCCTCCTGACTCAGCCTCCCAAGTCGCTTGGATTACAGGCGTGTGCCACCATGCCCGGCTAGTCTATGTCTTTTGATTGCTGAGTTTAGGCTGTTAACATTCAGGATTATTATTGAAATATGACTTGCATTCCCAGTCATTTTGACTTATTTTTAGCTTTTAACTTGACTTGGTTTCTCTTTTAATTGGCTATTCCTTTAAGGTAACTCCTACCTTTGCTGGATTACATTGTTGTTTTTCATTTCTTCCTCTTGGAATATTTTGCTGAGAAAGTTCTGTAGTGCAGGCTTTCTATTTTTTTTTGGCTTTTGTTTATCATGGAAGGATTTAATTTCGTCATCATATCTAAAGGTAAGTTTGCTGGGTATAAGATTCTTGGTTGGCATCCATTTTCTTTCAGAGCTTGAAATATGTTGTTCCAGACTCTTCTTGCTTTTAGGGTCTGGACTGAGAAATCTGCTGATATCTGCATTGGTTTCCCCCTGCATCTAGGTTTGTTTGGTACACTTTTTTCTCTTGTTTTCTCATGTTGCTCATGTATCTTCTCCTCTAGCAGTGCAAATCAGAGGTATTGCAGTTTCCCTTCAAAGACTTATCATGTCCCTGCAGATTTTCAATACCTCACCTTGAAGAGATTAGCAACACACCATATAAACAATATGCATCCTAATCCTTAATATTTAGATATTAACTGTTGTCATAATATACAGAGATGAGTTCACATTATTATCTACAGCATAACCAATAGGTTTGCAATAAGGACCCCAATTTCAAAAGGTGGAAAAAGAGGATGAGGAGGAGTGTAGAATATAACGTGAATGAGATAGGAAGTGAGTCTGTAGAGGGACTATGTCTTAGGAATAGTGCAAGGGGGATTAAAAGAAATAAGTTGTCAGCATAAGAAAAGAAAGTCTCCAAGGAAACAGATAAATAAGAGGATGATAGAGTGATAAGAATATTAGTAAAAGAAAAAAAGTGGGAAAATAGTAGACATAATAGGAATAATCGTAATAGTACTACTATTTTAAAAAAAAGTTCTGCAATAAAATTATGCTGTACTGTTGAAGCCTCCTATTTTTCAGTAGTCTGTTGCCTGAGAGGTGCTTGATAATGTGGTGTTCGGGCCTGCGGGGAAGTCTGAGCAACTGGTCCTCTGGGCTCCTGTTATAATTTTTAACACACTTCTTTTAATAATTATATAATGAGCAGACATAAATCTAGCATTCATATGTAATATTTGAACTATTAACCAACTTGACCTAACATTTTATAGAACACTAATCCAACAAGTACAGAGAATATATTCTTTCAAGTTCATGTAAAACATTTAGTAAAATATACCATATTCAGGGCCATAAAACAAATATCACAATTTTTTTTTAATTTTTAAACTTCTACTTATTTATTTTTTTCATTAACTTTTTTGACAGTGATAAATTTTTTTTCAAAAAAGAATTCTTTTCATGCATGTATATAGGGTAATAATGTCTGTCTCATTCTAGCTGTTGTTGTTGTTGCGTGTATGTGTGTGTATGGTTTGCTGGGGATTAAGCCCAAGGCTTCATGCATGCTAAGTATGTGCTTTGCTAATGAGTAACACTGTTTTTTTTTAATTCTTTTCACAAAGAAAACTTCAAGCCCAAGTGATTTCAGTGGTATATTCCTCTAACATTAAAGGAAGAAGTAACAACAATCAACCCAAACTTATGAAAAAAGTAAAAACCTTTTTGAACTTGGTTTAGGAATTAAACATAACTTTGATAGTCTTAACATCAAATCCCAGCATGATATGATAGTAAAAGAAAATTATAAGCAATGTCTCTAATAAACATAAATAAGAAATTCTAAACAAAATGTCAGCAAATTCAATCTAGTAACATAGGAAAAGTGTAGTATATGATGACCAAATGATGTTTATTTCAGGGATATGAAGTTATTTTTAATACTTTTCAAATTTATCTATGCAGCTCATTATACTAAGAGAATAAAGGGAAAAAACCTTCTGGTAACTCAGCATTCATTCCTGGGGAAAACTGAACAAAATAGAAAAAGAACATTCTCGATCTGATAAAGTGTATGTATAAAAGCATTACCTACGGTTAATATCATACTTAATGATATTGTCCTGGGAACTGAGAACAAAGCATGAATATTCATTATCATCTGTCTATTTAACAGTTGTTGTCAATTCCTTCCAGTGCTGTACCAAGAAATAAAGTTTGCCAGCAAAAACTATTAAAATGTTGCTGAGAGAAATTGAAGGAGACTCAAAAGATGACAAAGTGGTATAATTTGTCATTAAGATGTTAATTCTGCTCCAATTTATCTATAGATTCTTGCAATGACATTTAATTCACTGCAGAAAATTTTTTTTGGCTGTAAATTGTTATTGCTTGGATATGAGGTATTCCCCCAAAAGATGCTGCACTAATGCAGGAATATTCAAAGTAAAATGATTGGATTATGAGAGTTGTAACATAATCAGTCCATCCTAGTTTGAATGGACTAACTGGGTAATAACTGTAGGCAGGTGGGTGTGGCTGGAGGCACTTGGTCAGTAGGAGCATGGCCTGGAAAGATTTATCTTCTCTGAAGCCCCCTTTCCTTTCTCTGTCTGCTTCCTGGCTGCCACGAAGGGAACAGTGCTCCTCTGCCTTGATATTCTGTCTCATCTTGGGCTCAGAGCAAAGAAGTCAGCCTACTATGGACTAAACCTCTGAAACTGAAAGCCAAAATATATTTTTCCTCCTCTAAGTTGCTCTTGTCAGGTTTTTTGGTCACAGCAAAGAAAGACTGATTAACATGGAAATTGATAAACTGATCCTAAAATTTATATAATATTTAATATCATAACTATGTAACTACAAATGTATAGCTTAGACCATTTTGAAAAATAAAATTAGAAGAAGACTTAATCAGACAATAACAAAGTTAAAAGACTTACATTAACCAGAATACTATTGTAAAGTTTCATGAACTAAAACAATGTGACATTGGTGATGGATACAGTTGGCCAAAGGAAGTCAGCAGAAATTTCAGAAATATATTACCCACATATATATGAATCCATATAGTCATTGGATTCATGATAAAGGAACTCATTGCATTTCAATAATAGGTGGTGCTTTCAGTAAATTGAGCTGTAGTAACTAGATATCTGTATGGAAGGGGAAAATAAATCTAGACTCCAACTCCATACCATATGTGAAAATTAATTTGAGGTGCATCATAAACCTAATAGTGAATGGTGAAATATTAAAACTTCTGAAACAGTGATTCTTAAATGGGGTCTCCAGAATTTCTGGGGTTTTTAAAGACTCTTTAAGGATGCCTGTGAAGCCAAAACTATTTTCACAATTGTACTATGATGTGATATGCCTGTACATTGTGTTGATCTTTGCACTAATGGTGCAAAAGTTGTGGTGGTTAAAACTGCTGGAACCTTGGCACAAATCAAGTTCCCAGCATTCTAATCGTCATTGTTTTCTTGATCATCACAAATTCACAATGAAAGTAAAAGCCAGTTTACTTTAGAATGTCCTTGATGGACTTAAAATCAGATTACTACAGTGATGCAGCCACATCAATGTTCATAGCTGCTCAATTTACAATAGCTAGATTGTGGAACCAACCTAGATGCCCTTCAATAGATGAATGGATAAATAAACTGTGGTATGTATACACAATGGAATATTACTCAGCCATAAAGAAGAATAAAATTATGGCATTTGTAGGTAAATGGATGATGTTGGAGACTATTATGCTAAGTGAGATTAGCCAATCCCAAAAATCCAAAGGCCGAATGGTCTCTCTGATAAGTGAATGATGATGCATAATGTGGGGTGGAATGATGGCAAGAATGGAGAAAGGATAGAGAGCATAAAGGGAAGGGAGGGGTGGGATTGAGGTTGGGGGGTAAGACTAATAACAGTATGTGTGACAGACATCATTGCCCTGTGTACATGTATGAATGCACAGATGGGGCGACTCTATTTTGTGTACAACCAGAAAAACAATTGCTGTACTCCATTTGTGTCAATGAATCAAAAAAAAAATAAAATAAAATCATAGATATTAAAATCTTAAAAAAAAGAATGTCCTTGATGAAGCAATATAATTTATTACTTTTATTTCATCTTGATCCTTGAGCACATATCCTTTTAATATTCTTTTTAAACACTACATTAATACTTTATTCTATGATGCTATGGAAAACAAATATAAATCACTTATGCTGCAAACCCACATGTGATGGTTAGCTCAAGGAAAAGCACTAGTGCAACTGTTTGAATTGTGGTAGAAAAGAGTGGCTTCCCCTGCCATGGAATACTAATTTTAGCTGATCGTATAACTAAAATTTATGGTTATTTAGACTTGGGTATTTGGCAGACATTTTTTAAAAAATGAATGAAATGAGCCCATCACAGTATCTACCACTGTGAGATTGACAGGTTCCCACTAAGGCTTCTCAGATGAGGTCAATGGTGACATTAATACATTATATATTACAATCAATATAACATACACATATTACATATATTATGTATTAATGATCAAATAATGAAATATGCAAATGTTTGGAGGGTTTGTGTTATTCAGTGAACCAATATTTTCCAGAAGACCAAGGCATGCTGTAAAATAATTAGTTCACGTGCAACATAGATCAAAGGATTTCAATGCAACGAAATATGAAAAGTTCACTGATATGGTTTCAAAGTCCATTTTGTTTTCCTATAGTATCAAAGAGGACTGTCAGTTATCTGAAAAGACCACTAAAATGTTCTTTTCTTTCCAATTATATATTTCTGTGAGACTAGACCTTATACACTTTAACCAAAACACATCCTGCAGCACAGTGAATGCAGAAACCCATGAGAATTTGGCCATCGTCTATTAAGCCAGATATTAGATAGATTATAAAAATGTAAAACAATGCCACGGTTCTCACAATTTGTTTTAAAAAATATAATTATTGTTAAAAATATTTGTGTTATGTGGTGGTTTATTCTTTTAAACTATTAATAAATATTTATAAGTTTTCTATTTTTTATTTCTAATATGGTAAATGTTACTAGACAAATTCACAAAAACTCTTTGGGGTTCTCAATAATTTTTAAGGGTATAAATGGGTACTAAGATGAAACATTTTGAACACTTGAATTTGAAAAGAAACTAGAAGAAATATCTGACTATAACCATAATAGAAAAAGTTGTTATCTTGGACTTCATTAAAATTAAGAATTTCTCTTCATCAAGTCACAGACTATCAAAGATTATATATCTCAAAAATATTCCTAAACTGATTTTGAAAATCGGCAAAGAATTTGAATGAATCCCTTATACAGATGCCCAAGAAGTCTGTGAAAAGATGCTCAACACCATTAATCATCAGAAAAAAGCAAAGTAAAATACCATGAGGTACCACTTTGCTGTCACTTTGAGAGTCTGAACTGACAAATGCTAAGTGTTGGCAAAGATGCAGAAAAACTGGAGCTCTCGCACAGTGCTGATGGGAGTGCAAATCTGGTCACACTACTTTGGAAGACTGTTGGCGGCCTTCTTTACTAATAAAGACATCTGCCCTCTAATCTTTCAGTTCCATAATGACCTGAGAATATATCCTGGGGACAAGTTCACCAAAATACATGTAAGAAAGGCCACAGCAACTTTATTTGCAATATTCCAAAACTGGAAACTCAAATACCCATCAGTAGGAGAGTGGATAATAAAATGTCACATGATCATAAACTGATGCTACTGCAATATGCAGACAAATCTTGCAGATGTTCTATTCAGTGAAGAAGACAAAGAGGAGTTTATCCTGCATGATCCCATTTATTTGAACTTAAAAAGAGATTAAAAAAATTTATGGTGATAAATGTCAGAAATTGATTATCTGTGGGGCAAAGATTAATTTAAAACATGAGGATGCTGGAAAATGTCTTGCATCTGGGTATCGGTTACATTGGTGACCTTTTTTGTGGTACTGGGGATTGAACCCAGGGCCTTCGGCTTGCAAGGCAAACATTCTACCAACTGAGCTATAACCCCAGGCTGGTTACATTGGTATGTGTGTGTACATATGTGCACATGGATATGTGTATGTAAAATCCATTGGTCTATATCCACTTAAGATGAATGTAAACTTTGCACATTACTGAATATATTCTATACTGAATCCATTACTAAATATATTTTATAATTAAAAAGGTTAAGGAAAAACTATGGAAGTTTGAACTAACATTGGTTATTTTTCTTGATACATTTCCTTTGACTCAGGAAAATCTAAAAAGTATTTTCTTGTATTTTTCTTTTCTTTCTTTTCTTTTTCTTTTCTTTCTTTTCTTTTTTTTTTTTATAGCTGGGGATCACACCCAGGGGCTTGCACATACTAAGCAAGTGTTTTACCTCTGAGCTACATCTCCAGCTTTACTGTCATTCTTTAGCAAAGAAAAGACCTTGGCTCTCTTTTTATGTGGCTTCCTTGTTACCTGGCTAAGACTTCAGGCAAGTGGCATAACTTCTTTATGTCTAGTTTATTGGTGTCCTTAGCTATTTATTGTTGTTATTGCCAGTCCCAACTTTCTCACAGTGTTGTAAAGGACAAACAAAGTGTTACATTTGGAAGTGTTTCCAAATCATTGCAAAGCAATATTTAATGCAACATGGAAATTATTTCCCTGGCCTTCCTCATTGCCACCCTCCCCGCACAGGAGACTGAAATGCAGGCCTCCACTAGGATATATTTAGTGGGTCGGTGTCAACAGATGCTTAGACTATTTCTTCTTCCTGTGAGAAATTAAGGAGATATTAGTCTGCTTGACAGATAAATTCAGAAGTCAGGTAGGGAGGCTAATTAGTGTCAGTGTGCCACTTAATTTTTCACACAACCAGGTAAGCTACAGAATTGTGGGAAAATACAGAAACACATCCTTCAGCTAAGTTAGTGCGGTGTGGGTTTGGCTGTTGGTGGTGTTTTCTTATGTTGCTTGATCACATTCAGCAATGGCTCATGTTGCAGAATGGATCACATTTCCAGGCTGTGGTCTGGAAAGAGGCTGCAGCCAATATTACCACTGTGTAGAATTTCTTGCTTTAGAGTGTTTTCTGGGAATTCAGGACTCAATTAGTTTAGGTCCCATGTTTTTGAGTGATGCTGTGGGAAAATGTGAAAACGTCCAACAGATATCTCTGTACAGAAGAAAATTGGTTAGTGTGTTCTTGTTTTTAACCAAGTTGTCTTGCTTTCTTCATCTTCTTTCTTTGTTTTTGAACAAACTTAGAAACATTTCCAACTATTCTGACTATACCCCCAATGAAGAAACGTGATTCCCCAGCTCAATGCAGCTACTTCCTCTGCCTAAATTTGGTTGGGATGAATCCACTTCTTCTAAGAGGAAAGTTCTGGGCCTTAGGACCAAGAAAAAAGATGGTTGAACCATTGAAGGAGCTGCAGATTTGGCCTTCTCCCTTGGGCCCGTAGAGACCAGTTTCAGATGTAGATTTGGAGGACTTTTGGACTCTTGAAGATTTTTCGAGTCTCTGAATGTTTTTTAGAAACTGGAAAAAATCCACTACATTCCTTTGCTTTCTCTTCACTTAAAATATTGTTTTTGAACCAACGGGCTCCCAGTGGTAACGTGACACTTTATGGTATGTGCATTTTAATTTAAAATGAATCTTTGGATCTACTTTGCCAAGTGCAGGATTTTGGTTCTTAACAAGCTCAGAAACTGACACAACAACCCTCACATGAATCCAGCTGTTTCAATTTAGAGAGTTGAACGGATCCAAAGCCATAGCTGTATTAGCTTGCTTTCCAAAGGCACTAGAAGTTTCACTGTTATTTGGGTTTATATGATAGTCACGGAGCTTCTGAATTTTGGAAAAACCTTCTTTTTTTGTTAACATATTGAATAGCTATATAATTCCAGGCTGTGTTTTGCACGTACATATCTGCACAGACAGACTGTTGAATGCTCATTGCAGCACGATCTGTCTCCCTTTTCTCTGGTTTGAACCTAAACTACTCATTTTGACTGCTCATCAGATTTCTACATCGTTCACTTCACCTAATGAACAGTGACTTCTCTAAATTTCAGTTTCTCCATGTGGGAAATGGGGATAATGTAAAAAGCCCTAACTTTTTAGGGGGCTTTCATGATTAGATATGTAATGTATGTACAAATCCTTGGCAGAGTGCCCAATGATGACTGTTTGCTGTTTTACTGATCAATTCTTCTGACTTTCATGTTCTAGAGGTTGGAGATGGGAATTGAGGCCAGTAGTGGCCAATGGTAAAATCTCACTAAAAGTGCAGAATAAGAACTTCAGTCCAGGCTTGTCCTCAATCGTGGAGGGGTTTTCTGAGAGTTTTGGAGATGGAACTGTTTTATTTTTTCAAGGATGGATTAAAATGATCCCCACCTCAACCATCCTTCTCTTCAGATCTCTATTCTCCACTGTGGTTAAAACTAAGATCTGCATTTTTTTAATGAAATGTTTGAGGTTGCCAATTCAAAACATCTCTTATTCTTTTGCTTCTTTGCCTTTATCTGGACAGACAGCTCTTCTCCCCTTGGCATGGGAGATCATGCTGAGTCCAAAGAGGTATCAGCTTGCCTGTTAGTCCAAGTATGATGTTTTAATACACCTCTTATAGTCGTTGCAGTTGTCTTTGTGGTCTCAGCTCAGTGGACCCAAGGGTCTTTTTCTTTTTGCTTTTAGTTTATCTGAAGATAAACAAAAACAAACCCACCACATCAAAAGTTTGACCTTCCCCCTTTGGTCCCATCCTCCTTCCCTAACTCTTTTTCTAGAGTTTTCACTAAAATGATGCTCCTTGGCTCCATTCATCATATGTCACAAACACTACTGTGCATGGCTTTTCATGAAGTTAATCAATTTTCCTTTCCTTCTAGCTTACCTCTTCACTTTCATCACTATCTTTTCCTCTGTCACAAACTGCTCTGTTATGGTTTATATATGAGGTATCCCCCCCAAAACTCATGTGTGAGACAATGCAAGAAAGTTCAGAGGCAAAACAATTGGGTTATGAGAGCTTTAACCTAATCAGAGCAGTAATCCACTTGAATGGATTAACTGGGTGGTAACTGTAGGCACGTAAGGTGTGGCTGGAGGAGATGGGTCACTGGGGACATGCCATTGAGATATATACTCTGTCCCTGGTAAGAGGAATGTTCTCTCTGCTTCCTTGTTGCCATGTTCTGAGGTGCTTTCCTCCACCATGCCCTTCTAACTTGATGTTCTACCTCACCTTGGGCACAGGGCAATGGAGTTGGCCATCTATGGACTGCGACCTCTGAAACCATGAGACCAAATAAACTTTTCTTCCTGTGTTGTTCTTGTCAGGTCTTTTGGTTACAGCAATAAAACAACTGAGTAAAACACAGTCACACTTACACTTTGGTTTAATGCCACCTTCTACATTTACAGATTTTAGGGATGACTCAGGCTGAAATTTCACCCCTTTGCTTCTACCTTAGACTTTTAGAAGACACTACAGCTTGAACTTGCCCTTCAACTGAGTTTCCATTTGTCTTCCAGTTTAACATGTAATTCTTCTTGCCTCAGATCAGTTTTCCTTCTCCTTAATGCTCCATCCACATAATTGCATTGTTCTAGCACTCTATAGTCAACTGGAAATTCTCAGACATATCTACAGCTATCTTAGCAAGAACATATTTCTTCAGAGTGGCCCATTCCTAAGTATGAGCACCCTTCTAATGCTAGATCCCACACAGAGTCCCCTTTAATAACTCTATTTCTTTGTATTGTTTTGTAATACAACTGAGGAGCATAGACAGAGAAAGCCTGCATCTACTTGAAGAGTTCTTCTCTAGAGAACTATAGGGCCAAATATTCTTTCCAAAAATTTGGTTGTAGAAAGAAGCTATGTTATATCAGCATTTGGATCTTCACAGCTATGGATGAAAATTTCTGATAATTATTTGGATATTTTTTCTGTTTTGCATATAGTAATAAAAGTCCTAATAAGGCCTTCTTGTTTCTCTTCTTCTTCTCCTCCTCCTCCTCTTTCTTGGGTACCAGGGATTGAACCAGGGGCGCCTTACCACTGAGCTACATCTCCGGCCTGTTTTATTTTTTATTTTGAGACAAGGTCTCACCAAGTTGCTTAGGGCCTTGCTAAATTGCTGAGTCTGGCTTTGAACTCACAGTCTTCCTGCTTCAGCCTCCTGAGCCACTGGGATTACAGATGTATGCCATGGCGCCTGGCTGCCATTTTTAAAAAAATACTTCTTTGCCTGCTTATAGTGAACAAATTACAACGATTTGTTTTATGCCTCTCTTCCTTATTGATCACTGTGCTCCAGTTCCTCAGTGTCTGGTGCAAATATTTCTTGACTATTGACTGAAGCAGTATTTTTGATTCTATTTAATGAATAGAGAAGTGGTGAGAAGGAGAAGAGATATGGGTATGCCCTCCCCAATAAAGCAGATTGCTTCACAATTTGTCCTGTGGTAAGAAAGAAGCAGAATCAATCTCAGGCCTGAATCTGCAACCTTCCTGCCTATATTATAAGCTATACGATAAAAATCATAAAGGTCAAATCAACTTCTTTTGTGATGGCAGTGTTTCCATACATTAAGGGAGATTTGAATCACTTTGGATCTTTTGATAATCTTCTCTTTAAAGGACTTGGTCTTTCTATTTATTTGTTTGTTTATTTACTTATTTTTCAAAAATATTGGGAATTGAACCTAGGGCCTCACACCTGTTGGACAAGCATTCTACCACTGAGCTACATTCCCAGCCCAGACTTAAAAGAGTCTTGATTCACAAAGAATGCCAAGATTTAGAATGAATATGAGGGACCTGGGAGTGAGCCACATTGGGATAGTATACCACATTTCTCTTCTGCTGATTTGAAAACCTTTCACTATTTAAGTGCATTATTTTCTAAATCATAACTATAATGCTACGAGATGAGACACCCATACTTTATTTAGCACTTGATTGAAGTGTAAGATAACTTCAAAGCTAATATACATTAAAACATAGCGGCTAACTGTTGTTCAACAGATAAGCCTTAGCTGAAAATGATGTCAAGGCAGCCAAAAGGATGTAGGATGGAGACAAACTTAAAAACTTAAGGATTTGGGGAAAGTGACGAAATTTCCTCGTCTAGAGGTATTTAGAAGAGGGCAGAACTCCATTCTCCAAGATTGGGGGAGCAAAGGGTGATTCTATGTAAATAGTGGTACCCTGTAGGAACACCTGAGGCAATATGGTTTGCATTACAGGAAGAAGCATAATTATGGAACAGGCAGACCTGTCCCTCTCAGAAGCATAAGCAGACCTATGCTGTGAATTATGCTCCCTGTGAGCACCCAGGGCCCAGGGCCCTTGCACTTCCTCCTCCCTTATATGGTATGTGCATAAGCTCAGCACAAATGTAATCAAGAGCTGAACATGAGGGCGTTGCAACAGTTGGCAAACTGTAATCGGTCAATAAGTACTATAATTGTGTCTGCTCGTTCCTCATTAAACTTGAGCTACGTCCAGAACCTGACTCCCAGCGTGGTGTTAGCACCGCTGCACTCATCCTCCTGACTCCTTCGGGACCGCTCCTGTTCCATCTTTACGACAGTACCCACCTTGTCTTCTTTGTACTCCCAATAAGAATAGGTAGGACCACACTTCAGAAAAACATACACTGTAAAAGCTCCCCCATAAAGTCCATCAAGGAGGGGTCTCTTGACAGAGGAGTCTCATTCAAGCTAAAACTCCATGACTGTTGTGTTCTGGTTGCACAGGGGCAAGGTCACCGGTGACTCTTCCCATACTTGTTTGAATTCACATGTGCTAAGGCCTGAGATTCAGCAGGCACTGAGCCAAGCTGCTGGTGGTCTCTCCACAGTGAGGATACACTTAGCCACATGGATCGATCATGGCTCCTCCAGTGTTGAACCCACGCTACTGGCTGAGCAGAATCGTAGTAAGCAAGGGTTTGGAACTGCTCCCATCAGGACAGGTGGCTTCTTTACACGCAGTGCTTTTCCTTAGTTTCACCATGAGACATTAGAGTCATAGTGGGTCACATCAAAACCCAAGTGACGCTCACCTCACCTCTTGCCAGGGTGTGTCATATTCCCTGAGGACTGGAGCCCCCTTTCCACAGGCTGAGCCTGGGGGCTT
Organism: Glaucomys volans; assembly: GCA_020662805.1. Lineage (NCBI taxonomy): Eukaryota > Metazoa > Chordata > Mammalia > Rodentia > Sciuridae > Glaucomys > Glaucomys volans. The sequence goes on from JAJEJO010005717.1 coordinate 220,585, forward strand.
GCCCTCCAGAGCTCTTGGTGATAAGGGTGGGAGATTGGTAGCATTGGCTGGTGGCATTCCTTGAGCCATGGGTAGTTACTCCAGAGGAGAAAGTCTAGGTTTTCTTACCTTTGAGACACTCAGGGCAGAGACAGCAGCACTGAGGTGTGACAGCACCCTTGGCCAAGTTTTCCACTCTGCCCTTGCTTTGGTCGTGGTTTTCATGGTAGTTGGAATAAGCATATTAAGCGTCAGAGACAGTGCCAGGAGTAGTGGCACAGGCCTGTAATCCCAGCAGCTCAGGAAGCTGAGGCAGGAGGATTGTGAGTTCAAAGCCAGCCTCAGCAAAAGCGAGACACTAAGCAACTCAGTGAGACCCTGTCTCTAAGTAAAATACAAGATAGGGCTGGGGTTGTGGCTCAGTGGTCGAGAGCCCCTGAGTTCAATCCCCAGTACCGAAAAAAAATAAAATAAAAAATAAAAAAGGGAGTCAGAGACAGTGAAATGCACCAATAAAGGGGAAGGAGGAGCTGGGATAGGAGATTTGACAGCTTTGGCCAGTGTCTGTGAAAGTGAAAAGGCCTCCCAACTCCTTTGGGGGAAACTGAAGACAGGAAACAGAACACAGGCTCAGTGGTGAGTAAGTCCCCAGAGGAGAGAGAACCTGGTACAACCTAAGGCTCTGCTCTTGCCCAGCCTCCTTGTGGGATTTAGGGGCCAGAGCTTGTGTGTCTTCAACAACTTTGTCATCCTAGTGTAATGTCATGGAGATGTGCTAGCTGAGAATCAGAGAGCTTTAGCAGCTTGCCCAAGGTCACGCAGAGAGTAGGTGGATATTTTCAGCCTGAAGTCTGACTCCATAATCTTCTTCAGACTTTACTATTCCTTCTAGGATGAAGGTTTATTGTTGTCCGCCCTTTCCCCCAAGTTTTAATCAGAAAGATCATCATCCAGAATGAGAAACATGTGAGTGTTGATTTGCTGAGACATTCATTTTGGGACCCCACAAGAACTTTTTGGTCCATGCACAGAGGTACAAAGTAAGCAGCTGCCACTGTTTGCCCCAAGGAACTGGCTCAGGGATGGCCTTCAGTCATGGAAAGTCCCTTCCCCAGATAGTGTCTCGTTTTCCACTGGCTTGTCTTGCTGCTAAAATAAAACCAGGCTAATCCCTCAGTCATCCAGCATAACAGGTGGGGCTGCCTCTCCAGCCCCATTTGTCAGAGGTGTGAAGAGGTCATTTCTTATGTGCACAGTTTTACCCTCTGGCTGCCACATCTCTGACCTGCTCCAGATAAACTGCTCTTATTCCTTCTGGGCTTGCTCTGCCAAGAACCTCTTCACAGTCACTGCTTTCTCAGGTACCCTCCCACCCAACCTGGCCTCCAGAGTTAGCCTGACTTTTGGATTTGAAGCACCAAATCCATGTGCACAGGCATAAGTTAGCGTAGGCACTGTGCTACCTACCAAAGATATACCACGAAGCTGCTAAGCTCTGGCCACGCCCTCTACCCTGCACTCATATGAATCCCACAGATGCAGCACCGTGACTTTCCTATGTCCTCCAACCACAAGATTGGTGCTGGAGAAAGAATTAGCAACACATACACTTAGAATTAATATTTATAAAAGAAGGCTTGGTCTGGGTTTTTAGTCCTGCTGCAGAGAACAAAACTAACCACAAGGTGTAACTTTACAGCCCAAGACAGACATCAACAGAACACAGCCAGGAGTACTGCGGCACAGTCCGCCCCTTTCTGCAGGGGCCCTCCCCCATTTTCATTGATGTTTTTCCCAAACAAGCTTCTGGAAACATTTACTTACTCGGGTGGACTTCGTTGTTCATATGTCTTTAGTGGATCCATTGAGTGCCTTAAAAGAATTATGCCAAGTCAGTCATAGTGAAACAGGTTCAAAATTTTTTTTTACATGTTAGATTGACATAATCATTTAATTGGTGGCCTTCATGTGACCTATGGAAGCCAACAATTTTTAAGGAATAAAGAGTAACAGAAGATCAATTACAAATTTAGGAGCTTTTCAGAAAAACCACATAAAATATTTCACAGAAAGCATCTTTGTATTTTTACAATTTAGCGAAAGCTTGCTGTTCAAACTTCCAAAGGATGTTTTTGAACCTTATGCAAATATTTGAGAGAAAAAATTTTTTTTTAAAGAATGCCCAATCCACTTCTCTAATGAATAACTAGGAAAGCAGAGATGAGATGTGATTTCAATTGCACCAGCAAACGTATGTGTGCATACATTTGTATGTCTATTTTATGATTACATCATACTCCCAGCAACAAGGAGTTTGGTTAAAATGGGACTTCTCAGGCAGAGTTGCCAGACAGTGTGAGAAGGGAACCAGGATGCTAAGTTTTTCAACACCATGCTGGGCGTCTTGCAAAAAGACGCAGGTTCAATTAGCTGTAGTCTTTGCAACAGAGAGGCAGAGGAAAATGTGTTCATCCTGAGTAACTTCTGAGAACTTCAGGGAGAAAGTCTGAAACCTTGATCATGCCAGCTGACGGGCTCTGTTGTGGAGGACCATAGAGTGGTGCCTCTGGTTAGAAGAGTTATTTCTCTGCCAAAGGTCATGTGGGCACAGAACTGAGCTGTGTGAATTGGAGGCTGAGCAAGCACTGTTGCTTTACTGGATTTTCTCCAGCAGTTCACAAGGCAAGACTGTCTTCTTGATGTTTCCAGTCTCTTAGTTCTGTCAGTCATTTTTCTTGCTCCTCCTACTGCCAGAGAGATTTTCTCATTTCTCCTCCCATCTTAGAGATGACTGGATCTAAGAAGTAATGGGTTCTTTCCAAGAAGGTGGAGCCAGAGTAAAGGGTCAACACCACAGTGAGATGAAGACACTAAGAATAGATAAGCACCCAGGCGTTGGTCCCAGTGATGGTTTCCTGTTCAGAGGAGTGTGACAGTGCCCAATCCTGAGTCCTGATGGTGTCAGAAGCCTGGGGGAACATTCAGTGTTCCTTCTGAGGAGATGACTAGCTGGTGCTACCAGGACATCATCCCAGCTGGGTGGGACCTTGGTCCACCTCTGCACCCTCTCCACAATACTCTGAAGAATCATGTTCTCACAGACCTTGGAGAAACAAGATGGTGCTTTTTACGTCTAGAACAGTGGGAATCACAGAGATGCGAAGGCCACACCAAGGTTTCCAGGCAGGAAATCCAAGCAGCTGGCCTTTTGAGGCATTGCAGTGGCTCAGGGAAGTGCGTAGCCATGTTCTGATAAAACGTCAGGTGAGAATGGGAGGGTCCCAGACAGAGGGTTGACTGTCATGGAGCTGTTGTCCGTGTCTGACTCTCTGAGTTGCAAGCACAAACACAGATGGGTGCTTCTCAGCTTCTCAGAGTTTGCCTCTGTCTGCAGGTGTGGCTTTCTTTCTACCTCCCTTCTTATAGGGTTTAGATCTCCCCCAGATCCTCTCCTTCCTGTGTGAATGAGAGTTGACTCCACAGAGGCGAGTGGAGTGTTTGGCAGTGGGCACATTGCTGCAGTCACTGCATTCTTCAAGAAACAGCACCAAGATAGATCATTTGCTGTCCCCCTCTTAATGCTGGAGGCTCAGAAGACAGGGATCTGGTCTCTCTGAACCACATCCAGGTCATCATCCAGCGTTAGCAAAACCTGAGATGAGAGGGACAGAGAAATGAAAAGAATATTAAGAATGTTTAGTCACAGCTACACCACATCTCTACTTTGTGATCCCCACAGAGTAAAAACTCTGTTTCAAAAAAAAAATACAACTGTTTCCTGAATTGTTTTCCTGTCTTCTGCAGTTCTCTGCAATATCTCACTCAAACAAGCACTTATTATAACTGTATAGTTCATCTATCAATTAATTCCAAATAGTCCTGAGCATTTGTTATGAGTTATTTTAGATGCTGAAGATGTAGCTCAGCATCTACATCTGATGTAGAGAGAAATATTTCACTCTCACGGAGCTTCCATTTGAGAAATGGCTTTAGACATGAAACAAATGCATGGGTAAATCACAGCATTAGAATCCAGCTGTGAATGAAAATTCAACTAGGGAATGTAAGAAGTGTGGGATTGGGTATGGCAAAATTTTTACAGGGTGGCCTAGGAAGTCACTTAGAAGGTGACATTTAGGTCAAGACTTAAAGAAAATGAAGTCTTTTTGCATACAGTATTGCTACATTAGAAATGGAAACTTCTCCATTTTTAGTTCCCTTGGCTACCACTTTCCCCATATAGAACTCCTAGCTCCATTTGTGTTGTTGTCTTTCTCTCTCAAGAGCAGCACTATCAGTCATGTATAACTAATTAAAACAAATTTTTAAAAAGTTAAAAAAAAAAAAAAAGAACCAGCCTATCAAAAAGTCCTAAGGAATATTCATACAGATTGGCTGAACTTCTCAAATATGACACTAGGGGGTAGCCCTGCTCCAGTCTTGAGGTAGAATGGCCAGCCTGAGACTGCTTAAAGTGGATGGCTTTGGGAGCAAGTCCAGTGGTAGTGTCAACTGAACCTGTGTGCAGGTATGACAGACTTAATTCAGAAAGGTGAAAAATAGGATTATAGATGCTGGGAGCTATCATCCCAGGTTGACATAAATATGCATGGCTTCTGGGAAAGGATTTGGGCAGAAAGTAGAGGAATTACAGGAGAGATTTGGCACAGATGGTTGGTTAGAAGGCAACATAGGCCTGGCAGATGCCCTGAACCACTCTAGGAATCTGTAAATCATTCATGAAATATTAGGTAAGATTGGAGAAGTGGGAAGAGAGGGAATTGCCCAACATTGTGGGAAATGCCAAGAGTGGTTCCTGGGGGGAATTCTGGGCATATGAATGAGTCTAATAACCAAGTTAGTCCCCATGTGCTGTGTTAGTAAGGAAAATAATTTTGTCACTCTGTCTAAAATTATTGGAAAGTAAAAGCAAAATGAAAATAGAGATGCAATATTTTTTAAAAAGAAAATGATCTGCATGTTGAATTATAATGAGAAACTGGAAAGGAAATTATAATGAGGGAATTGGAAAGGAACTGAAAATTATAGAGGAATATAAAAGAGGATGTAAGGAAGAGTGGAAGAGAAAAGACAAGAATGTAAAGAGAAAAAGCAACAAAAAGATATGATAAACTCACCAAGAATGAGAAAAACAGGGCAGTAGCTGAGAGGAAGTGCCAGATGTCATGGTCATCAAAGAAATCCAGCAGGATACACTCACGATTCTTCTCTCGTGATTCGGCTGGTGTTCCCTGGAGGAAGGCGAGGCAGGATATGGGCAAGAGTCCCACAATTCAACTGTTTCAGGGTTTCACGTCCAGAAAGCAATATACTACTAGATAGCTTGAAAAGTTAGCTTCCAAGAAAACAGACCTGCACACAAAACCTTGAACACAAATGTCCACAGCATCATTCATAAGTCAAGAAGTGAAACAGCCCAAATGTCCATCAATGGGTGAATGCATAGATAATGTGGTGTATCTACACAGTGGGATATTACCACAGCAATAAAAGGATATGAAGTACTGATACAGCTGCAGCTGGGTGAACCTAGGAAACATTAACCCGAGTGAAGAAGCCTGACTCAAAGGCTGTATGCTATTTGATTCTATTTATATAAAATGTTCAGAGGTAGACTCATGTTGCTGATCAGAAAGAAATGGGAGTGACTGCTTATAGTTATGGAGTTTCTTTCTGGGATGAAAAATGTTGTAAAATCAATTGTGGTGATTGCCATGACAGAGAGCTGAGACTTTGTCCCATGATATGCCTCAGATACAGTGCTGATTTCCAAGGCCTCAGATTTTCTATCCTGGAGTGGATATAGTAACAACTCCAACCCCTCCCAATCCCTTGGTTTTTGTTGGTAAGTAGATGGCGATGGTGATGAGAAAGACAGAGAAGATACACTCATCAAGGTTTTTGCACACATTATGACTTTGTATGTATGTGTGTATACTAGAGATTTAAATGTTATTTTAAATATATATGTATATGTGTACTATAAATAGATATGTTCTATTTAAAAAAACTTTAATGGAACAAAATCAATCATACACACATCATGAAGATTGAATGTGCAGTGTCTGTAGGTTTACAAATTTATAAAGTGTTACCCTGGAAAATAATGAACCCATGTCATTGTTGAGCATTTGTATGTGGATACTAACACCCATCACTTGGGCTAGAGATGAAGCTCTAGTAGAGTGCTTGCCTAACATGCATGAAGCCCTGAGTTCAATCTCCAGCACCACAAAAATAAAATAAAATAAAATAAAATAAAATAAAATAAAATAAAATAAAATAAAAATAAAATAAAATAAAACCCATTCCTTCTGGAGGAAGCTTTCAATTTAGAGAACGTAAAAAAGATTAAAAGCAGTAAACATGATAAAGAGGGTGATAGGAAAGTAAAAAGATGGAAAGAGAACTGCTCACCTCCCAGCTGCTGAGATTCTGGAAGAAAAAATACAGGGCGGCAGCCCATACCACAGCGGTGGCCACAATGCAGAAGAGTGGCACTGGGAGGACCTTCTCAGAGCTGCGAAGCTGTTGGGGAGACACAGCAGCAGTAAAGTTGGGGCCACAGCTGCTGCAGGCAGGGGTACTGCCAGCTCCCCGCAACTGCCCTTACCTTCATGATGATGTAGAAGGCCAGGTACAGCAGCAGGTTGCAGATGAAGATGCCCAGCATGTAGGATGCAAAGTCTCTGGGCCGGTAGATCAATCCAAAGAGGGCACTGGGGACATGGGAAGAAACATTTGTAGTGGAGAAGGTGGACTTCTTACATTATTGTCTTTTTCCTGCCCTACTTCATTTTTGAGTGGGGGGAGTTCATTTTAAAAACCCACTTTAGCATGCAGTCATGCATCACTTAATGATGCATGTTTTGAAAGAGGCATCATTAGGCAATTGGGGCACTGTACAAACATCATGGAGTGTTTCCACACAACCTAAGGACAGCTGCTACCTCACTAGGCAATATCATCTTATGGGACCAGTGTTTGAATGTTGTCCTCCACTGACTAAAATGTCATTGTGCAACATGTGACTATATGCTGAACTTTTAAATTACTACATCTTCAAAGCATTCATTTCTAATGACTATGTAAAATTCACATAAGTGAATAAATGTGCTGCACACAATCGTATTCCCTCTCTGGTTGGTTTCTCCAGCATCCTTCAGTGTTTCATGATCATCAACAATTCTGCAATGAATAAATGAATACCTTCATAATACTGTTCAGTCTAACCTGCAGTATCCCAGGTAGCAGCCACATGTGGTTATTTAAATTTAAAGTAATTAAAATTAAATAAGGTTGAAAATCAGTTCCTTAGTCACAGTAGACACATTTCAAGTTCTCAGTAGTAGTAGTTCCTACACTGGACAATGCAGTGCAGAACATTTCTATCATTCCAGAAAGTAATGATAGAAACTGTGAAGTTTCTGAAAGTAATGCTAGAAAGTAATGATGGTATCAAACCAAAAGTAATGACAGAAAGTAATGATAGTACTGCATAATGCTGAGATGGCCACTATAACTCTCTGCCCCTCCTTACTTCTGTTTATCTTACTTTTCAGGGATCTTTGAAATTTTCATCTAACTAGGCAAATAGATTTTAGAACAAAGTCCCATTAATTTAATTCTAGTTCTAAGTCTAAATTTATACCTTAACTTGAGAACAGATAACTTTACAACAATTAACCTTCCCACCCAGACCCCAATACCTCTTTTCTTTTAGTTAAGTTTTCCTTTATATCTCCTAATAAAGCAATTGAATTTTCTGAAGAAAGGTTCTACATATCTCTCAAAATTTATTACTAAGTATGTTAACAGTAAAACTGTTATTAATGGACTCTCATTTGGTTCCCTTTGAATCCGAACTAACTTACAATACAGGAAACTTCCTCCTTCCAGATTTTGAAATCTTCAGTAAACTAAAAATCTCTTGCATAGGCTTTACTTGGATTTACCAATTATTAGCATTTTTTCCACACTTGCTTTATCATTCTTGCTCTCTCTCTAGTTAATCATACACACATACATATGTATGTACGCATTTAATCATATTTCAGTGTGTTCATATATGTATATACATGTATATACACATGCATACATATATATATACATATCCATGTGTACTACATACCTCTCTGTACACACACACACACACACACACACACCATTCTTCTTCTTCAGGATCATAGGAAACTGATTCTCTTTAAAACACCATTCATACCAACTCCCTACATGTCTTTGAAGAGCTACTGAGAGGGAAGAGCCCTCTACCAGGTAATCACAGTGTTAGAGGATTATAGCACCTTGCACATCTTTAGGCCCCAATATCTTACAGAGGTGTCTAAGAAGAAAGAGGCCGTTTATCTTATCTTGTGAGCAGATCGTAGGTTTGGTTTTGATTGTGTGTGAGACAGAGATGAGCCATATGATTCTGAGTCCCTGGGGTCACAATCATGGGTTGTTCTTTATTAGGAGCTTGGTGCAGGTGGAGCACAGTGGCACATGCTCACAGGTCAGCTAATTCTTTTGGGTTGTTTCTGAAGGTCTGTCTCTTTCTTCATTCCTTCATATGTCTTAATGTGTGCCAGGAGCAGATAGTCATTTTTCTATCAAAGGTCACTGACCCAGAGAAACATCAGCTAAGAGACATAAACAAAAGCAACTAAAATTATTTATTTCTGAGTTATCAATAAAATATCTCATATGTTCAAAGTGAGAATAGGTTCCATCAAATAATTTCAGCTACCAAAAATATTTATCTGTTATACTTTTCTATTTTGAATCCCTTTGAGGAAAAAAGGTCAAGGGGATGAAAAGGGACAGAAAGAGGAAGAAGAATGATAAAGGTGGAGGAGGAATAAAGAGACCAAGAAGGAAAGAAAGAAATAGGAAAAAGACTTGTGCTTGCTCTTATGATCCTCCTCTCTCTCTCTCTCTCTCTCTCTCTCACAGACAGATGCACTCACACAACAAGATAGAGAAGTTATACCAAAAAGAATGCCTACAGGATAGCCTTTACAGAGAGGTTCTACAAAATAATTTAAAACCATATTGCATCTTTGCATCTATGGGCATAATCTATCCATCCATCCATCTGATCTGTCTACATAGATGTTTGTCTTCTTGAGCAAATGACCTCAATCACTGTCTCAATGCTTTAGAAGAAGCCACTATTGATACTTTAGTGTTTTCTTTGTAGGGAAAAGAAAACAAAAAAATATCTTTTAATCAAGTCTCTAGGGCAAGCATATGCTTACCCCCTCCTTAATTTCAGATTTCTTTGTAAAAATGGTAATCAAGGTAAGTTAAACCACGGTGTTACAGACATTACTAAAGACAAAAACCTATTTTTCTAAGACTACTTACAAGGACCAGTTAACCAGATTGCCCACAACAAGCAACACCATTCTATCCTGGAAAAGAGGAAAGAAAACACCAAATGAGAGGAACAGGCTGCTGTTTTTTTTTTTTAAACCCATTGTAGTGTAGAGCTTCTGGTCTCTACAACACACAGTCTAGACACTAAGTTGCTGATTAGAAGATGAAATGCAGAGGAAGGGTGCATCTTAAAGGATAATTGCTTTGGCAGAGATTTATTCACAATCTGTTCCTGCTCCTTTGCATACCACTTCAAACGTTTAGGTACTAAGTAATTGTACTTTAATTTCCATGACCACTTATCTACTATTTAAAAGTAGCAAGTCTCTGTCTTTAAAGATGATCCACCCAATTTAGAGGAAATATCTTTATTAAAAAAAACCCACACACATTAATTCACTGATTAGAATTGCCCAAATCCAAAACACTGACAACACCAAATGCTGAGAGGGAACGGTATGATAAGAACTTTCATTCACTGTTGGTGGAAATGCAAAATGATGCAGCTACTTTGGAAGACAGTGTGGCAGTTTCTTATAAAACTAAACACATGCTTACCATATGATTCAGCAATTGCTTTCATTGGTATTTTCCCAAGTGAGCTGAAAACATCTCCACTCAAAAACCTGTACACATTTGCTACAGCAGCTTTATTCATAATTACCAAAACTTGGAAGCAACCAAGATGTCCTTCAGTAGGTGAATGGATAAATCAACCTTTAGACAATGGAATATTATTCAGCACTAAAAAGAAACTAGTTATCAAGCCATGGAAAGACATGGAGGAAGCTTTGATGTATGTTACTAAGTGAAAGAAATCAATCTGAAAAAGCTCCACACTAGGTGATTCCAATCACATGACATTTGGGAAAAGGCAAAACTATGGGGACAATAAAAAGATTCGTGGTTGGCAGAGGTTAGAATGTAGGGATTGATGAACAGGCAGAGCACAGAGGACTTTTAAGGTAGTGTCCTCTGTATAGTACAATTGTCAGTACATGCCATTAAATATTTGTTAAAACCCACAGAATGCACAACACTAATGAACCCTAGTGCAAACTATGGACAGAGAGATGATGTGTCAACGTAGGTTCATTGGTTGTAACCCATGGGTGGTTCTGTTGGGGATGATGACAGTGGGGGAGGCTATACATATGTAGGAGCAGAGGGGATACCAAAAATCTCTGTACCTTTTGCTCAATTTTGCTGTGAACCTAAAACTGCTGTAAGCACTACTTAGTGTAAGACAACAACAAACAAAACATTAATTGGCCCTGCTGGATTGCAGCTAAAACATGCATAACTTTCAATATACTCACAGGTCCTAATGCGTTTATTAATTCTCCACCTGAATAAATCATTTAACTTCAATTTCCTCAAATTTTTACTGCTTGTAGCTCCTACCCAAGCTCTAGAGGGCTATGAGATATCCATGTTATCTTATGTAAAAATCATTCTGATTATAAACTATTCGCAGGTATTTGTTGAATTCCTGTGTGCCAGGCCCAAATGTATCAAAGCACTATGTAAGGGCTCAGGCACTGGGGCTCAGAGTCTGTAAGTAGCCTTTCCAAGGTTATCAGCCAGTGAGCCAAGACAGAGCTGGCCAGGGCTCTGGTCTCCCGGTTCAGTGTAGAAATAAACAACATGCTGAAAACTCTGAGGACTTTTAAAGTTTATTTCAACCATCAAGCAATAACCATGTTTTTTGCTCATTGTAAAAATCAAACAATGCAGAAGTACTTAAGTGTATAAGCTCCTAATGAAAGTGACTGGAGTGACCACATGTCCCAGTATGATTGGGACAACCCTGGTTTATACCTGCTGTCCTGGCTAATAAATTAATAGCCCACCGTGTCATTTCACAAGGGTACCTCTTTAGGTGATTATTTATAGGGATACTCTGTCTTGATCATCTTCCACAGTAATTAACACTACTTAAATGATTTATTTATTTATTTTCTTTCATATAGGCTAGCAAATATTTCATTTACAAAAACAGGTCCATCCTAGCTTGACATTTTATGAAAAAGAGTAAACAACATGCTTTCCGCACTAACTGGACCCCAGCCACTCTGGACCATCTGGCCCTTTGAGTTCTGGAGATTTGAGTGACTGCCCCAAGCCTCTCCCTCCTGCTGTTCCCCCACTTTTTGGGAGAAGGCCAAAGAACACAGGAGCACGCACATACCATGTACAGTGGCCGGCTACACTGCTGGATACAGTCCGTGTATATCACCATGGCTGCCCGCCGGAAAATTCCCAAATCTGCTGATGACATAATCACATCATTATGTGATAGGCTTAGTCAGAGAAAACTCAAACACTGGGAAACTGCCAAAGCTTTGGGGGCTGGATGGTATACTCTTCACTTCATGAAAATGCACTAGAATGCTTTGCACCTAATGGGTTAGCAATGAATAAAGTGTTGCCATGGAGGGGATGCCATATCTATGCGTTATAACCCAGAACAGCAAGCAAGATGGACATGAACAATGGGCACCTGCAAATAACATGGGTGCCTTGGTGGCCCTTATTCTGTTTCCCTGAGCTAGGCTTCCCTTTGTTTAGAGTTTGCTCCAGAGGGATTTCCTTCACAACAGAGATGTCATGGGTCCCCTCAAATCAACCTGAAAACATTTGGTTTTCCTTAGATAGTGGGAAATCTTAGTTTGTGAGGGTTCCACCTCTATTTCTCAGTGTGGTTATGAGTTAGTAAGAACTGAACCAAGGGATCCTGGGCTGTACTAAGTACGTTCAGAAAGCCTTTCTGCACTGAAGCAATAGTCAAAAGACTCAAAAGAAATGTAAGTAAAGTTGAGGAGAAAAAGACAGGGAAGTTTTTAAAAATGCAATCCTGCAAAAGGAAGGTATGAAATGTAGTAAGTGTGTGTGTTATAATTGTTACTGAGCAGGGTCAAGGCCAAAGGTGGGGCTGTCTTTATATGAGTTTGCCCATGTCATTGACATTAAATGCAACCCTGGGTCTGCCTAGAGTAATAATTTCAGGAGTGCAGTCCCAGTTCTGTTGAGAATGCTACTTCATGCCTATAATCCTAGCTCCTTGGGATGGGGAGGCAGGGGGATTGCAAGTTCAAGGCCAGCCTGTGCAACATAGTGAGACCCCATTACAAAACAAAACAAAAACGTATCTAGAGGAAAATGGGAATGCCACTCCTTAAGGCTACCCCTACACTGAGTTTAACCAAGAGTGAGGGACCTGCCTATGTGACAACCCAGAAGAGGTTGGGTTGGAGTTCAGCCTCAGCTCTTAGCTTCCCTCCACCCCACCACAACAGATCCTGCTTGACCTATCCAGGGAGCAGAGTTGACAGACAGGCCTGGTGGGCGTTTTTGATAAGGAAATAATCTAGAACATTGGGAAGGATGGTGGGACATTACCTGTGTCAGACACATCTGAATCAGTAGGAGGCAGAGAAGAAAAGAGAGAAAGAAATGATTTGTAAGAAAGAAGCCAAACAGGTAAACTACTGGTCATTTTATTATTTTCTTAAAATGATGCTATAATTTTATTTTTCCATTATAAAGTTTGCTCATCATAAAGAATACAGAATCTTTCTGCCTATCTCAATCAGAAATTTATTCCTTGAGGAGTGAATGAAGACTTCTCTCTCTCCCTATTTATTTTTGTGCATGAATTACAATTTATACTCCATCCTCACTTATGAACAATCCCTGAAGTTCTTTTCCAGGGCTCTGGGACTAAGGGACACAGTTGTGATCTGGGCAGGTAGCTCTATGACTTTCTGTCCTACTTATAAAATGTTTTGTCTCATCTCTGCTGTCTTTCCTATGTCAATGCTTATTTTTTTGTGTGGCCTCAGGACCACATGTATTTAGAAAGCAGAGGTAGCATAGGAAGTGGGTAGAGAGGTGGGAGTGGGTTCAAACACTGTCCACTAATCACCTTCTGATCTTTGGACTAAATTTAAACCTAATCATTGTTACAAGGAAATAGTAAACTTTCCTTCTGACTCTGGTAAATCTGTAACCACCTGGGAAGGACTCCCTGGGCTTGAACATATTTAGTTCAACTCTATGCTGGCCATCTTCCTGTTGCCTATATCTCTTTCTCCTGCACCTTGCTGGGGAGGCTGACCTTCTGTATTACTACAGTGGGGTCTCTTCCTGTCCTTGGATGCAGATGATGGGGAGCCCTGGCAAGACACCAGGGACAGAGGAAGGAGAATGAGCTCAGAGCAGTTATTTCCCTGCTGCCCTCCCTGTGAGACTCCCCAAGGCTGACCGTGTCTATAACTGGAGGTCACTGCTCCTCTCAGAGTGACTTCCTCTCCATGACACATTTGGTAACTATATCCTCCCTGTCCTTTGGGGTTTATGGATGGTAAAAGCTCAATGCCAGTGACCCCAGGTTACTGTGCTGCCCCTTCCATTCTCCTCTACCCCACCCACATCTTGTGACCAGTCCCTTTGTAAATAAACCCTTATCAATCTTTGTGTGTGACATCATTTTCTTGTTGGGATTCTCATAAATTATTACATGATCATAATATAACATACGAAATTCCTTCTTGTTTAAAAGGCAAACTAATTTAATATTGCATTCAGGACCATTAGGATAGCATGACTGTGGTGGTAGTCAGTACCATTTCCTATGTCCGTTTTCAAGTTGTTTTGTTTCCCTGACTCTAGGAGAAACCAGAATGAAAACATTTCAGTTTGGTTTACATGACTTCATTCACCTTTGCTCTGTAAGATGGGGCATGACTAGAGCAACTTATCAAGTGTTCTACACAACCAGCTAGTGTCACTGGGGCATTTGGAGGTACACTAGCTGTGTTACTACTAAGGGTAGATCAACTTACCATACCCAAAGGGAAAATTAAACTGAACATGAGAATGCATCTTATTTCATCTCCTAGACTTCAGGCCATTTGTTTATATTGAATTGTTCTTAGACTTGGGCCAAAGGGTCCTTTATTTTAGAGGACCTTCATTCCCTCATGAGTGAGGAATCTGGATTGCATTCTGGATTCCTGGAACCATAAATTCCCTTCTCAAATAACCATGGCCTGCTCTCAGGGCCTGCACAGCCCCTTCCCCTGGTTTATATTCCCTGAGGGCAGATGACACCATTAGTGCACAATTCTGTCCAAAGAAGGCAAGTGTGGCCATTTGTGGGGGATGTGGATGGACACTGGCTATTGGACAAGGATTTCTTTTTGCAGATCTGAGAGGCCCCTTAAGATAGAGAACATAACCAGAGTCAGGAAGAACGGCTATGTTCTGCAGTGTTCTTTTGAGGGTCCCAAAATTCTAAAGTGGAACCTAGACCTAAGTTATAATGAAGATAAACTTACCAGTTTGTTGCTTTATTTCCTTCTTTTAAAATCATTGTTGTTGTTGCTATTATTATTATTATTATTATTATTATTATTTTGGTACTGGTGATCAAACCCAGGGCCTTGTGCATGTCTAAACACATGCTCTACCACTGAGCTATAATCCCAGTCCCTTCTTCCCTTCCTTCCTTCCTTCTTTTTCATATTTAATAACTTGAGTCTGCTTTATAAATTTGAAATTTTCACATATATGGTGAGTGAGCTTTAGTTTACATTCATTCCCTGGGCTCTGTGAATATTAGGGGCAGGCCTATGCTTGTATATAATGATTTATCTTAAAATATGCATAAGAATTTAATTTTGATTTCTGCACCTTAAAATGATTTTTTAAATGTAAATGCTCTAAAGCGACTTGAACTTCCTCCAGCGTAGGACAACTGAACAGCAAATCACAAACACTTAGAACACTAGTGCTCCCTGATCAGTTTGCACTGTCCCCAGCAGTTAAGCAGGTGCCCTGGCTCTACTTGTCTTAAAAAGTTCTCACCCAAGAGCCTGGAAATTCTATAAAATTCATTCTTGACCACCTTTTAGCATGGTTAGTAGAATGCTCCTTTTTGAATGCTTTAAGTGGAAAAATGCTTCTTTAGGTGGGACTAGTGGTATGATGACCATACCATTCAACAAATGTACTTTCAAAGTACGGTGGACTACATGGTGTTTGCGACTGGGCGCTGGAGATGTGCCTCGGCTCTGAGGTGCAGTGAGCTTAGTTTCTTAGGTGAAAACAAGACTAGTGATAACAGCTGATTCAATCCTATAAGGGAGAGGAATCTCTTGGAGAGAATTAAACACAGCAGACTTCAGAGCATGCAGTCATGGTGACCTGTCACACTTTCATTTAGGGTGAGTGAAGCAATGCTTGCTTTTTCAGGGAAGATTAATTCAGGTGTTTACTACATAAAAATAGGTGACTCACCTATCTTGAAACGACCCATGTAGTAGATCTGGGTGCTGAGGGCCAGAGAGGCCAGAATATGGATGGCAGAGAAGATGACCCAGAACCAGACGTCATTTTTTCCAAACACCTAGGAATAAAGATGGAGGTTGCCTTGATCTGGAGCCTTCTGAGAACTCACTAAATCATTCTCTCAGGCATACTGAAGGAGTTGAAAACAGCCCTGTGTGCGTTTTGTTTCTTCCCCCTTCTTGGAACTCACAGGGATCTTTCTGCACAGTGGGCAGGAAAAAGAATGGAAATGGAAAAGAAAAAAAAATGGGGGAAGGCAGCTGAATGGCAACAATAATGGGGCTGTAGATCTAATGAAGAGGCTGACGCTCTTCAAATAACTGAAGACAATCGACACTGTGGCCCAGGCACATTCAGAAAGTGGGTTCTGTTCTTTCAGGTTGGCCTCTCCCAAATTAGCTGGGATGTCTCGATACCAGTCTCCCATGACTCAGGCCCCAGCTTAATATTAAAACTATCCAGGGGTAGTTTTAGGGAGCCGGTCACACTGCTGGAAATAATCCGCTGAGTAATAAGGGTGCCTTGAGTGGACCCAGGATGAGAGTGAACCAAAGACTACTGTAAATCCAAAACTGTGAACCCGAGGTCCAACAAACAAACAAACAAACAAACAATACAAAAAGACTCCTAAGAGAGCACTTTTTGAGAGCCAGACAGGCAGTGGAGAGGGACGCACCACTCCGAGGACGGTGAGCATGATGACCACGGCGAAGGAGGCATAGGCAGAGTAGGCGCTGGCGTTGATGTCCGGGTGGCGAGTCTGATAGAGCTTCAGCATGCAGAGGCCGGCGATCATGTACATGAAGGAGGTGTCTGATGACCCAGAGGAGGAGTGGAGACAAGAGGCTCAGTGGGTGACAGATGACACACTCTAGAGTTTTCTTCAGACTCTGAGTACCCCCTCACTTCAGTCAGGGAGTATTTGCTGCCTTCAGACTGTGCGTAGACCTCCAACAGTCAGCCTCCCTAGGTGCACTCTGTAGGCGGACCCCATGTACTCCACTCCTAACCCTCGCTTCAAGGCTGTTCTTGGCTCTCAGAAGAAAAATATGTCATAGGATATCAATCAACTATCTCTACTTGCAGGGTATTTGCAATGATAGCAAAAGAATCCCCAATGGTGACAGTTTAGGCAGTGTGATAGTAAGATGAATGTCAGGCAGGTGTAGGAGGTTGCTCTCAGCGCCCTGAAATATAACCTCATTGATTACTGTGCACACACCTGCGCGCGCACGCACACCCCCCCCCCACACACACGCGCGCGATTTTTATAGCTTAGTGATGAAAAATAGCTAGTCACTAAATGTAGCTTAGCTGAATTAGAAATGGGAAAATGCAAAGCAGAATGACGAGGCAATACCCTATATTTCTCCAAACTTGCCTAATAAATGAAATGTCTGATAATAACATAAATTAACAGTGGGGGGGGGGGAGTGAAAACTCTCACACAGCTAGCGGAAATAGTAATTACTACTCTGAAGAGAAATTTGTTAAATTTTGGCAAAATAGAAGATGCTTACACAGGTGACTCACAAAATTCTACTTCTAGATCTCCCAGGGAAACTCTCTCACATCTGCACAAGGAGACGTTTAACAGGGATGTTCATCGCAGCATTGTGTATAATAGCAAAATATCAGCGACATTTAAATGTTGCTCAATGGAGGAGTTAATGTGATCTCTTTTATAATAGAATATGATAATCCTTAAAAATGAATGAATTCCATGTTCTTGATTCAGTTTTGATAAATCTTGAAAACATTGTTGAATGAACAAAGGAGGTTGAAACAATGTGATAAATCAACATCAATTTACTATGAATGTAACAAAATATAAAAATTAACTGGAAGGATAAATATAAAATTAATCATAGTTGTTGCCTCTGGGGAAAACATTGAAAAATGAATTTTGGTTCAGAATGGGTCAATTTTATCACAACACTTTATTTCTTAAAACGTAGGTCTAAGGCAAATACTTAAAAGTGTTGACTTTTTTTCATTCAGAATGGTGAATGATATTCTCTGTCATTTTCTCTATTAAAAATCCTTCCTAATTTAAAATGATTGAATGTGACAGAATTTTGGTGGTGTACTAACAGCCACAGGCCAGAGAACAAACATAAAAAAACTATTTTAAATGTCCTTACCCTGGAGGGTGGGGGACACTGTTAATTGGCTGCCAGCACCAGCTCAACTCCTCTCCTTTTAACAGCACCGCAATAGTGAGGCAGTATTTACCCCTTCCAATTTAGAAAGGCACATCCTTCAGGCCCCTTGGCTTCAGGAAAGCTAATCCTGCCCTTGGTTCTAGGGATGGGTCTGATTGGTCTAAAGGAAATCCCACCTCCTTTGCTGATTGGTGTAGCAACCCAGGCCTGAGCTAACCAGCACTTAGTGAATAATTCAGGAACGGGCTCTTGAGGTGTGAGGGAAGATTATCTAGGAGTTTCTTGAAGTTTCCTTGCTCTTCAGTGAAGGTGCCTGGAAGCCAGTTTGAAAGCCCCTCTGGACCTGGGGGATGGTGATGAGAAGCCAGCACCTGCTGTAACTTCTTTTGCCACCATGAGTGAAGTTAGTCTCAGTATAAAACCCACATATTGACTGGGTACAACCAAAGTGATTCCAAAGAGAAATGGAACCAGAGTCAACAGATAAGTCAACCACAAGCCCTTTCCGTCTCTGTACTTTCAGTGAGCTGCTAGGTGTCCTTATTACTCAACCCAATCCAAACTGGGTTTTCTATTATTTTTACTCCGAGCAGTCTAATTGCTCAATTAGGCCAAGTTATTCCAGAAGTCTGTTGATGGATTCTACCTGACTTGATGCCTAATGCTTAGCCCATTGTCCTCCTTTAGATCTCTCCATGGGATTATCATTCAGCATCAAGTGTTTCCAGGCTAAAAGGTGGTGAAAAGAAAAAGTGGTAAAACACATGGAAACCATGTGTTGTGGCAAGGTGCTCTCAGATCATTTTAGCTCACACAAAAGGCCTTTTAATTCCTGCAAGTTGAGTTTAGCATTTTTGGAAAGGTACCAGGATAAGATTCCTATAACTCAAATCTTCGTAGTTGATATAAATTTTAATTACCAAACTGGAAATTGGAGTAATTAGGGCAGACGTGGTAACAAGCACTGAGCACCCCTTCCATCATCAGTGCAATGCCCATAGCATAGAAGAGACCAAAGTGTTTGGGAATCCCGTACTCCTGAAAAAGGAAAAAGGGAGGTCAAAAGAAGGATACTACTAATCAGTGATGTGCCCACAGAATGTGAAAGCCTAGCCTTCCGGCCTCATGTGGCTCATTACACATAAAATATCATCATAGCATCAAGCCAGATGTCCCTCCCCATTGCAGATCCTGTTTGGAATCATGGTCATTTCCAGCTCCTATCTCTGATTTGCCCACACCATCCTCACCATAGCAAAGATATCCTTGGCTTCCAGGGCTCTTCGATGGAGAATGTCCCGGCGCAAGACTATCAGCAGGAAGAGGAAGCCCAGAAGCACATGGCCCAGGTTACTGAGAATATTGTTGAAGGCACTAAGTGATGAGTGAGAAACCATGAGAGGGAAGGAAGTCAAGAGGTTTCAGAAAATGAATGAATGCACAAATGAGTGAGTGATCTCGGTATTCAGTGTTTTCTACCACTAACCTGTCCCTGAGATTGCAGGACTGGAAAGTAATACAAAATACTCTTAACCTAGCTCCTTCATTTTAGGATGCTTATTAGTTTATGATAATATGTCTGTTCCCTTTCAGGAATGCCTGCTCAGCATCCCTAACACTGCCCCATCTCTTCTTGTCTTCATAGCATGGCAAAATGTAAGTCCAAGGAAAGAAAGACGCTCCAGGAGGACAAGCGTTTCAACAAAACTGTGAGAGTGAATTCTCACAGGTGGCCCCAAGTTTGTGGCAATATTCAAGTTATGCAGCATATTCTCTAACTGTGAATTTCAGGATAAATGTTGGCCAATCACAGCCAACAGTTTTATTTCAGGAAATGAAGGCAGATTCAGTTCTGGAACAAGAAGCCAGCCCCTACAAAAATGTTCTTTCCCTGTCATTAAGTTCTATCTAGAGAACAGCCATGACAGCTGCAGGCCTGGAATGAGGTCCTCACATCACTAACAGCACCTTACCTTGTATACCTAAGCATCTTCATCTAAAAAATGCTGCTGATGAGAATCTATCTTATGAGGTTGTTGGATAGATTGAATGAGACCACAGGCTGCCAGCTCATGCCCGTGAACTCATGCCATGACAACTAGGAACCTGACCTTTTCAAAAACGTCATTGCCTGCTTCTCTTGTTACCGGGGCCCTCAGGAATGAGAAGCATACCTGCTCTCAATCACTGGGTTTAGTTCCTCTTTACTCTAATTGGGGCAGTATTCCACAGTTGCTTTTGAAAACTGAAATCACATTAGACAGAAAGGAATCTCTACATGCTTCATGAGCAACCAGAGGACTGGGTTTACCTCAGGACGCCCAAGGGGTGAGCACAGAGGAAGTTGTAGTAGCAGATGTCCTGGTTGCCAGTGACATTTACCACCTGTAAAATAAAAGTGTGAGAAGAGGAAACGTGGTTTTTCTCCATTCCCTAAACCCCGCCTGAAGTCACAAAGAGCAGACTGGGCTCCCAGCCATGCCCTGTCAGTGGCTTATAGTGTATCAAGTGAGCCTTCTCGGCAGGGCTGGATCACTATTTACCACTGCTGCACATCACAGGCACATGTCCTATAAATGTTACCATTGTGCTTTTTCTTTTTTGTTTAAACTGGGAATTGAACCCAGACATGCTTTACCCCTGAGCCACATCCCCAGTCCATTTTACTTTTTTAATGTAATTGAGTCAGGGTCTCACTAAGTTGCTTAGGGCCTCACTAATTTGCTAAAACTGGCCTGGAACTTGTAATCCTCCTTCCTCAGCCTCCTGAGTAGCTGGGATTGTAGGTGTGCGCCAGGCCCAGCACCATTGTGCTTTGAATGCAGACATTCTGTGTACCCCACTAAGTGGCCTCAAGGTGGAATTCAACCAAGTGTGGGTCCTTTGTTATCATAATAAAAGAACTATGAAAGAATGCTATCATTGCATTTTATTTTTTATTTTTATTTTTTTGCAGTGCTGGGGATTGAACCCAGGGCCTTGTACTTGCAAGGCAAGCACCCTACCAACTGAGCTATATCCCCAGACCAATATCATTGCATTTTAAATTTGACTTGTTAGGTCTGATTTTCTAGATGAATGCAGGGAATATGGAGGTGCCCCATTCTTTGGGTGGAAATGATCACTACCATCATCTGGCAGACTTGTATGCATTCTGTTTTCCATATTTATCACCATCTATCAAGAACCCAACCAAGCCACAGCACAGCTGTGTTTTCTCACAGGGGTTGCAAAGTATGCAGAGAATATTTACATTATAAATAGTGTTTTTCAAACCTCATGAAGTCCTTGCCCTCATTATGTAACAAGTATGGAATGAACTACATATTATTAGACCATTAGCTGTCAAACATGACTGTACTTTGGAATCAGTAGGGGTTTAAACAACACTGATACCTAGTGCCACCTAGTAAAACTCTGATCCTGGTGTGAGGTACAGCCTAGACACTGGAATTTTAAAAAGTGACTTAGGTGATTTTAATGCACAGCAAAGTTTGAGAGCCACTCCATCAGAAATGTATTCAGCCTTGTGCTATTCTAAAGGGGCTTTCTCATGTGTCATAAATTCTGGAGAGTTTACACTTAAAGTTACCTGGCCCCCAAATTAAATTCTCACATATAAGTGACCTAGACCTTCAGGTTCTGTGAAGGACAAGTGGGAATTCTCAAGCTGTTTTGAGATTATTTTTATTTGATTTTTAATTTTTTGTTTGCATTTTATATTTTCTTTTTGTTTTAATATTTTTTCTAGCTCCATGAAGCTGTTCTTCATTTTATAAAATCTATTTAACCTCAATGAGAAGGCATAGGCTAAAATAGACATCAGATTTCTTTGTTTTGGTCTGAAACTTTATTTACTCCTTATTTCATGATGATCAGAGAGCTGAGACAGGAAAATAAGAGATGCAATCGGTAAATATCATAACTGAATGACTGCAAGGTAATAATTTCAGGTTGGTAGACAAAACAATACAAGAGGTTCCAGGTTCCTTGGTGATCAAACAATTGGGAAAGAGATTGAAAGGTCAGGTAAAGATCAAGCAATGGAGCAGTTCATTTGGAACCCAAATGGAAAATTGATTCTTGAACTGATTCTAAGTTACACCTTTCTCTGTAGGTCACAGTGAAGGCTTCCCTTGCAGGATGGAAGCTGGGATTCTGGGGCTGGGGGCAGCACTTACTGTCTGGTAGGTGATGACCAATTGGATCACAGGCAGTGCATAAAACACAGCAATAGTAATGATGTTCCTAAGCAGACAGAACCACAGACAGACATTTCCAAAATAAGAATAGAATCTTTGCTTAGTTTTTAAAAACTCTATAACTTGCAAAAACAACTAGAAGCTGATGATGTGGCTCCTGTTTCTCTAGTTTTCCTCTTCCCTTCTTTTGCATTTGATACACAGTATCTTGACTAAAGGAGAGGTAAGGTTTTTCTTAGTTTGTGAAAATATTAACTGAAATGATGTATTTAAAGGCCAATGATTGGCTCTCAACAAATATTAGATTTTTTTCTCTTTCCTCTTTGTACAACCATTTGTAAAATAGTATAAAATCTACTTCTGGTTTAACTTCATTATTAATGAAAACCTAACTTTTTAGGATGCTGTTATGGTTTAGATATGAGGTGTCCCCCAAAACTCATGTGGAAGAAAATTTAGAGGTGAAAATATTGGGTTATGAGAGCTTTGAGGTAATCGGTGCATTAATCTCTGATAGGGATTAACTTGGTGATGACTGTAGGCAGGTAGGGAGTGACTGAAGGAGGGGGGTCCTTGGGGGAATGCCTTTGGGATATATATTTTGCTTCCTGGTGGCCATGTCCTGAGCTGCTTTCCTCCACCACACTCTTCCACTATGAGTTCTGCCTCACCTCAGGCACAGAGCAGTAGAGTTGGCTGTCTCTGAACTGAGACCTCTAAAACTGTAAGCCCCAAATAAACTTTTCCTCCTCTAAAATTGTTTTTGTCAGGTCTTTTCATCATAGTAGGGAAAAGGCTGAAAATAGAGGCCATTAGATTAAATGTGATCAGAGTGCAAGTAACGGGAGAGGGACTGCATGCAGAGGGTGTAGCTCTCTTAAATCACTCTTAGTTCTATAATGGTGGTCCCACTGTGAAATTCCATGTGGCCCCATTGTCCCTGCTTTCCCTGTAATATCTGTGGGCAAGGAAAAGGGCATTCTTGAGTAGAAAAGATTTGGAAGGGCTGCTTCACAAGAGGGCCTGGGCCTTTCTCAGGGGAGGAGGAGCGCTTGCCTGGTAGCTCAGCCTTTTGACTGGCTGGAAGGCTGTGTCCATGAGTGTGACCACCACAGGTCTATTTATCATTAGCTGATGGCATCATTGCCTATGCCTGTGCCTCATTAAATAGTAACTCCTTGTGACATAGTGGCTGTAGTTTTTACAAATAACTTAAATTTAAGTAGTTTGATTTTATTTAGGGAACCAGGTACAACGGGTCATCCACTTACCAAAAATAAATTTTATATTTTTTGCTGACAATTCTCCGGTCCTTCCTGGACAGATCTGACACGTAAAGGAATATCTGGGATACCAAATAAAAAGAGAACGCAAACATGTACCTGGATTTTCTTGCATAAAATAAAGAGACTGACACATTTCAATTCAATCCCTCACTAGGAATTTAAATTATTCAACAAGACTTTTCTTTTAATTTTGTTTTCCAAGGATACTTCAATAAAAATCCTTATATTTTTCTTGGAATATTAAGGACTGCCAGAGATGGGAACCCTATTAGAAGTCTCGAAGGCTTCTTAAGTGTCGAGCAATGATTTCCCGGCTTTCAGAGATGTACACCATGTGTTTGTTAAATTATATAAAGTTGAAACTGTGCAATTGTGTAATAAATATATGGCAGAAAGACATAATAAACTTTACTCCTGAAAGATGATATAAGCAGAAACTGGGAGCTGTTGTGGGTCCACCCCTCCAAAGGACCTTTCCCTCTCTCTGGCTGAATCCCTTCATCCCTTTTTGTCCACAGTCAGCCACTTCAGACCCTGAGAGCATTTAATGCTCTATCTTTAATTTTGCACTCCCTCCCCTCCCACCAAAAAAAGTGTTAATGAACTAGAAAATCTGATTTTCCTTGAAGGAAAAAAAAGGAAACTGAGGCACTGTTGAAGTTTATTCTACAGCTGAACTTTCTGCCCTCTCAGAAAGCGTGGCCAGACAGAAGTACCTTGGTCCGGATGATGTTTTTGTCACTCTCAATATCTGGCATAGTGTCAAAGTCACTCTCTTCCACGGAGCTGTCTGTGTCTGACTGGCATGGCTGCCCACCCTCAGAGGGGGACATCTGCCTTCCAGGACTGGAGCTTGACTCATCTGAAACAGAAAACTCTTTAGCCTTTAAAAGTCAAGAACACCTATGAAGCCCATTTCTCTGCAAAAAGCACAATGCTGACTCATTCTAGAAAGTACCAGGTTGGTCAAAACTCACTCCTTACCCAGGAGACATGCTCTTTCCTTCATACCCTCCTAATGGACCTTTAGCTTTCTCTTCTCTTATTTTTATCTTTAGCTTGTCTATCTCCAGGACTGAATATGTTTTAGAATATGAAGGCATCTGCTCTGTTAACAATTTGAACACAAAAATAACACTGTGCTTTTATTTCATGTTTCATATTTTAGAATATGAACACAAACATATAAACATACACATGCATATAGTTATGTGTAGCATCTATCACATAGATGTGTAAGCACACGCAAATCCAGCAGCTATATATTTCTCACAGATAAAGTATTTATACACAGAAATCCCCCACATGCCATATCTATGATTATATAATGAGAACAACATTCTCAGGCAGAAGGATTCTTCTGTTCCCATGAATGTTTCCCAGAGCAGATGGGATTTGTGCAGCTTGAGCACATGAGCGAAGCCTACCTTCCGCTTTATTTCTTCTGTTCAGATGGCTTAAAAAAATCCTGTTCTTACAGAACTAAAAATAAACAGCCTACACTGAGCCCACATGCTCAAAGTTACAGAATAACAGAATAACAGGGCAGGAATACGGGACTCCCAGTCCCCGGACATGGACGTTTTAAGAAACACCTGTCACAGGCCTGCGGGTGTCATGGAAGGGGGAGGCTGCTCAGTGTGCTCCTAACCTCCCAAGGCAGGGACAATGATTCTGTTCCTTCGAGGCAGCTCAATGGGTGCTAGGCTTGCCATGGGAATGACTGGGTGGCACTGAGCAGGCTCAGTTGTGAAGTTGCCAAAATGGAGGGCTGTCAGGCTATAGCCACATTCACCTGCAACACTGCCTCAGTCTTCTGGCTGCCCTTACTCCACTGAAACCTGAGAATGAAATGACCAATCAATTGAGGTCAGGCTCACTGTGACATCTTTCATGCCCTAGACTCCGGTTGGGTATGTAAAAGTCCCCAGTGGCCCTTGATGGCAACCATTGTAGGGAATTCTGTTCAAGTGTGTCTAGCGTAGCCAAGAAACAACAGGAGAACTGCAGAAAGTTAGAATTAGAAGGAAGCTTCCGGATTATCCAATTCATTCCTCTTACAAATTAAAAAATATTTCGTAGGCTGACTGGCTTGCCCACCATCACAGTTCTTAGTGGCTAGAATGCCATTTGTATGCTAATCTGTGCAGGATCAGGAAACAGTTCCACCAATAGGCTCATCATAAGAAATACCTATTGTCCCGTAATTGCTCCCTTCAGGTGTGCTGGCAGCAATGGGATGTGACACCGCCATATTTCCAGAGCCTGTGAAAAAAACCCAAAGAGGCAAACACTTTATGTCTAGCTGCTAAAACAAAACAATGCAGTTCTAAGTAGCTCGAATCATCGGGTCACAATATTTTAAATCTGATTTTCTTTTTACTCTGAGAGTCACCAAATTGTAGTTCTTAGGGCAACTCTAGCCTACCAGTGGCTTTTGTATGGTTCTTAAACCAAAAATGATTTTTACATTTTTAAATGTTTGGGGGAAAGATCAAAAGAAGAATAATATTTCATGGCAGATGAAAATTATATGAAATCCAAATTTCAGTATTCAATTCTAAAAGTTTCTATGGAAACACAGCTACCCTTGTTTGGGTACAAATATGGTTGCTCTTGTGCTATAATGGCTGGTTGAGTAGTTGCAACTTAGACCATATGGCCCATAATGCCTAACATTTATTATTTGATCATTACAGAAAATAAAAAATTGATCTCCTGCCTGACAGTATTGCAGAATCACAGAATAAAGGATCCTGGGTCCGGAATCACAGGGAGGAAGGCTACTACTTGAATAGAAACACCAGAGATAAACTAGTATTATTAAGTCACAGAATTTTGGAGGTTTATTGTTATTCCATTTAGCAGTTCCCTAACTATAGGCAGGAAGTCCAGGTAAGATGGAAGTTACTGCACTCACTGCGGCAATAAGTGCTGACAACCTGACTCAGGGTGTAGAGGAAGACCAGTCACTTTGAGGGAAAAATAGACTCAGATAATGCCCCTCAAATATTTCCAGTGAAATACAGACTCCTAGTATCAGGAAGAATGAATTCATTGCTCTGAGAATCTAGGGAGCCACTAGAGCCACTCCACCATATGCATGGAGAAAAATATCTCCCAGATTTCCTTTTTTAAAAAATTTTTTAGGTGTTGATAAACCTTTTAAAATTTTATTCACTTATTTATATGCAGTGCAGAGAATCAAACTCAGTGCCTCACACATGCTAGGCAAGTGCTCTACCACTAAGCCACCCTCTCCCAGATTTCTGAATGGCTACTAGACAAGATGCTATCCCTTTAAGTTTATCCATTTCTGAGAATTAAGCCAAACTGGACCAAGAGGGTGGAATCTTGAACTAGCAGGCATCCAGGCAGTTTCTCACTCTTAGTACCACAATATTTGCAAGAGTCACACAATCTATGGAATTTTATGAGAACATTTCTACACTGCCTTCTGAACTCTTTCGGGGATCTGGATAATGTCAGACTGATGGGGATTTCAACAAATTCCTTTCTGAGAGGTGAAATTGCTGGTGTCAGATAAGAGCCTGTGAGTTAACTGGCCAGTCTGTCTCTCTGTCTCTCTTTCTTTCTCTCTCCAGTGCTGGAGATTAAACCCAGGGCCTTGCACATGCTGTACAAATGCTCTACTACTGAGTATAACCCCCAGCCCACTGGTCAGCATCTTATAATACTCCAGGGAAGTACATTTAAGTGAAGAAACTTAGCAGAGGACATTCTAAAACATCCTTACTGTAATTTCAGTGTCCTCACTGAAAATTTAATTTGTTATAACTTCCATAAAAGGTACAATGCACAACACATGTACAAGAACAAAAAGCCTCAACTATTTCCTAGTTGTCAGTCAACTTTCTTCATCCCAATTTCAAATTTCATTTCCATTGGTTGATGATAAAAATATTCACACACCCATTTTGTAGGCTTGATTTTTTTTTAACTCTTTGTGTGCCCTTTTGTTTCCTCCATGAAGAAAAATGATTAAATGTTAAGGTTCCAAACTTTTAGCTAGGTGATGAGAAACAAATCTAACGGACTTGGAGAATTGTTTTCCTTTCTCATTTTGGCGTCTTAGCTAAGAACTGGCAGGACTGCAAGGCTTTGGCTAATGCAATGCTCTCAGCAGGCGAGGTTGTTCCCAGGGCCCTCAGAATGTAGACTTTGACCGTCAGAATGCATGCTCCCTGGTGTTGTTGGTAAGCTTATTATATTTATTATTTAGAGAAATGAAGCACTCAACCTTTTCTGGGCTAACCCATGAATATGCAGCACAGCATCAATACCATCAGTGCTTTTCATCTAAGTTTGAAGCAACCAAACAAACAAATGAACAAAACAGGAGAGGTTACCTTCAGTCTCTTAAGTATGAGGGATCAGATCTTTTGAGCACCGTAAATGTTAGGGGAAGATGTTCTGTGCAATTTGGTTTCCTTTCTTTGACAGAGGGCAGACTTGGTCATAGTCATAGCATAGAGCTTTGTTGTGCTTCTCCTACTGCTACTGTTAACTGCACCACCGTTAGCAACCCCTCGTACCACTGCAGCTCCTAATGCTTTCATTGCAACTACTGCTGCTGCTACTTCTACTGGCTGCTGTTTATTGGAAACTTACTGTACAAGACACTCTTTTTAAAATAATTTTTTGGACCTTTATTTATTTATTTGTATGTGGTGCTGAGAATCGAACCCAGTGCCTCACACATGCCAGGCAAGCACTCTACCACTGAGCCACAACCCCAGCCCATGCGACACTCTTTTAAGTTCTCTCCAGGAATTTAGTTCTTTGACTTTTCAACAACCCAAGATGTAGGTACTCTTATGATCATTTTAAAGATGATAAAATGGAGGCACAGATAGAACAAGTAGTTTTCCCAGTCACTCAGATAGAGGGTGATGAGTGCTAAAGTGTTAAAACTTAGCTTCTTTTTTTGAAGTTCGTTTTTTATTGTACATATTTAAGATGTATAACATATTTTGATAGACATGCAAAATGAAATGACTGCTACAGGCAAGCAAATTAACATATCCATCATCTTGCATAGTTACTTTTTTCATTGTAAGAGAACCTAAAGGCCACCCTCTTAGAAAAAATTTTAATATAGACTACAATACTATTAACTAGAGTCCCCCTGTACGTAAGATCTCTAGACTCATTTGTCCTACATAACTGCAAGTCTACTCACTGTTTCTATGTATTCAGCATGTTGTTTGTTTGTTTTAGCTTTCACATATAAGTAAGATTATACAGTGTTTTTCTTTGTGTCTGTTTTATATCGTTGAGCAGAATATCCTCCAGATTCATCCACAGAATCATGTCTCAAACAGTAATTCCTTTTAAAAGGTGAATAATAACTCATAGTGTATATGTACCCCTAAACTTAGGGTCTTAATTGAAAAAGTAAGATATTTTCCTTCAAACTATGAATAATTGGCAACAAACATGTTACTTTCACATAGTACCTGAGAAAATCTTTTAAGGAGGTTATGGTTCATTTGCATCTCTACTTTAATAAACTCATATTTTTAAAAACTAAGAACAATTTTTACTATTGTTGATTGGCCGCTTCTGCCTGCCAATATTTCCCTGTAGGGCAGGGCCCACTGCTCCTTTCTTCTGTCTAGGTCATTGCCAGCGTCTCAAGATAACCCCTGTTATGGTCTCATGCCTAGACGATGTTGTAGTCTTTTACATTTCCCTCAGTATTTTTAATATCTTTTAAAGTTTAAACTCCCTATTTTTAACCATTAACCTATGCCCTTTGTTTAAAATGTAATTTTAAAAAGTTATTATGTGTGTAAATAGTACATAAAGAATGACATGTTAACCCTAAGACCTGCCACCGTAGCATTTCAGCGTTAATGGGATGTGGGAGAAGTAGAAGTGTCACAGGAAAATACCCAAGTTCTGCTGTGGCAGGAGGTTGAAATGTTCCTGGGAACCTGTGTTCTGTGATGTATAATCAAAAGAAAAACAAAAGCCAACAACTAAAATCAAAGCAAGAGAACAAATAAGTGGCATAGAACTTCTGTGCCCTATAGTCACGTTGATCCTGGCCTTGGGAGAGAAAGATATTTCTGTTTCCTTGTGCTTCTTCAAAGGTCCTTCCCCTGACTGTCTCACATTTGCTTTCTGATCCTCCTGACTTGCCTCTGACTCTACCTCCTGGCTGACTTCTCAAGCTTTGTCCCAGTCACTCATTGGCTCTCCCCTCGGGCATAGCTCGTCTTTTCCTGATCTTGCTTTAAACAACTAGGTCTTGGCTCATGAGTGATCATGGGACACTGGAGGCGGTGCCAGTTTTCCCAAAGCTTCTCTACATTACAAAGGCTCCTTATTCTCTTTGAATATTTGTGTTCTCTATGCCTTTAGCTGGCATTTCATCCAGGTATCTTCACCTGTGCCTGGCAGCAGATGTGTTTAGGTCACAAATTCTCAAGCAAGGAGAAGCAGGGTCACTTTTGTTTCAAGAGGACTTTTGGTAGTGTCTGGAGACATTTTCAGTTGTCATAAGGAGGAAGTGTACTCTGGAATCTAGCAGGGAGAGTTGAAGGTTGCTGTTAAACGTCCTACAGTGTACAGAAGAGCCCCCAGTGACAAAGATCTGGCTCACCATGTCAATAACGTTGATTTTGAGAAACCTTAGTCTTAGAGAGGATCTCCCTCTAATTCTAAAAGTGAGTCTGCGTGAAGTGTAGGTAGACTTACTCCTTGCAGTGACTAGTTTAACAATATGTTTCCCTGTAGGCTAATGAAACATGAGAAGTTGCTGAGGGACTTGGGAGAAACGGCCTCCCTCCTTAATTGGCAGGTAGGGATGTGAGCCTAGACTCACCTTCTCACCAGACCTGGGAGCAAAATAGAGTCTAGGGAATGACGGGGAAGTGGACCAAGCCCCTGGACTCCAATCCTGAAGTTCACAGCTCTGCTCACCTTCCAGGCCAAGGAACCTCTTATTGTTTTAGTGTGTTGAGGTGTTATTTTGTTGTGGTTGAAGTTTTTGCTACTTGTAGTCACTTAAATATGAATGATATAGCTTTATTATTTTTGGTCACTTGTTTCTGCTTGTCATCTGAAGGGTGCCTGTACCTCTTAGCTAGCTTTTAGAGCCTTCCTGGTCTTGGACCATGATCTGGCTCAAGTATCAGCACTGTCTATTTATGCTCTATTGTTCAAGAAACCCTTCTGAGCATGGAATTCCTATAATTATTATCACAATGAAAAAAACAACAGCACTTGTACAATAAAAAATAATGTCCCATTCCCAATAGAATCCAACCAATTGGATTTAGTCCTAAGTTTGATTAGGTCTAAAATAACAGTAAAACCTGTGAGCATTATAAGAAAAAAGATAAGATTCATAGGAAGATAAATTCACTGAAACATTCTGTAAATAAAAGGGAAAGCAGCACTTGGCATTTAAAACTATGAGAGCAGGTCTTCTTTTGCAGTCTTTTATATTGGCAGTTGTTCATTAAAACAAACTGACCGGGTGGCTGGAAAAATAGACATGCTGACTTGAAGATGAAGGGTAAAAAAAAAAGCAAGCCTTTTGGCAGAGGGAGAAATGATCCTGCTGGGTGGGTGCAGGGTGAGTTTGTGTCTTTCTAAGATTTCTGTGGATTCATTAAGTGGGGCAAATATAAAGCAAAACATCTGCTACCTGTGACTTAAAAATCAGGTTCCCATTCATCATCTCTTTTTCAGATTCTTACTCTGTGCCAAATAGCTTATGAGCACTGAGTAACTTATCCTGATTTAAGCTTTTCAAAGATGAATACTTTTAAACTTTTTAAAGTTTTGATAAAATGATCAGGCAACTGAATTTCCTTGTTCAAATTCTTAGATTGGAGGAAAGGACAGATAATGATGGTTCCATATTTAATCACTCTGGATTACCTCCAACTATTATATTCTTAATTATACTTGACTAATCTCAAGCATTTTGGTTTTCTAGAAATCTATTTAAACAAACAAAAAAGCTTTTACCTCAGTCTGGGAAAAGTAAACTCTGTATTAGATTTGACACAATAAATTCTGACTGTTGTTCCTAAATCAGTTTTGGGATAAGATAGATACAAACAGTTATTTCCAGGAAAAGAAGAAATGTTTTTAAAAGATGAGGGACTGATAGAAGGTCTGTGAATACAAGTGACCTTCCAAGTAAAGGATCTTAGCGTGAGCTTCATATTTCAATAATTATCAGGTATAAAATCAATTCTCACTGGCTCTGCTTCTGCAGAAAGACTGAAGGTTAGATTATGTGGGATAGGAATCAAGGAAGGGTTTGTAAATTGCAAAATGCAGAGAGTCAAAAGAAGTACAAAAGGGATGCTACTACACTATTCACCATCATTCTGAATTAAAACTAGTGATGTTTTCTTACCATCACTGGAACCAAAGCTTCCATCAATGGATTTTCTCTGAAACCTGCAAACAAGCACACATATATGCTCCTAAGATAGTGAAAATCTCAGCATTTTACATTTGTTTACTATGTACTTTGTTGCAGATTTGTTTTCCAGGATCTCTTAAAAATGGGCTTTTGGACATGAGGAAATTGGAACCCTAATACATCACCAGAAGGAATGTAAAATGGTACTGTCACTTTGGAAAACAATTTCACATCCCTCAAGAAGTTAGAGTTACCATATGATCCAGGAATTCCATTCCCAGGTATATGCACCATTCATTTATTAGCTCAATAATTTATTAGTTTTCAGATACAATTCACATACTGTAAAATTCATCCTATAAAGCATACCAGATCAATGAGTTTTAATATGTTCACAAAGTTGTACAACTATCACCACTATCTGATTATACAGCATTTTCATCACCCCAAAAGAAAACCTGTTCCCATTAGCAGTCACTCCTTCTTCCCTCCTTCTCCCAGTCCACAGCAACCACTAATCTTTCTGTCTCTATAGATTTGCCTATTCTGGACATTTTGTGTAAATGGAATCATGCTGCATGTGAAATATTTTGATTATTTCTTTCACTTAGCATAATGTTTATCAAGGCTTATTCATTTTGTAGCATGCATCAGTACTTCATTCAGTCTTTTTATGGCTGAATAATATTCATTGTATGTATATGCTACTGTGAATAGCGGTAGCTTGGACCATGGTCTTTGACTGCCTTGGCGTGGTGGCTGTGCTTTGCTCTGGGAACTTCCCATAGCAAGGTGCAGACCAAGATTTCCCAGGAGCTATGGTGATGTCCTGAGGAAGTTCTGTGCAAAGTTGTGGAATTATATCAGTCTTGACCTTGGGCTCAGACACCAGCTGCCAGGGACAGAGTTCTGAGAATAACAAGATAACCACAATATTTTGCAAGTGCTGTGGTCTTCAAGCCTGCCTGCTTTGCAGAAACTTTCCCACAAATGACCTTTTGATGATAAAGCCTATATAAGAAATGTGCTGTGCTAGCTCTGGGTCACTGTTCCTCCATCAGAGGTCAGTGTCCCACCTGGTCCCAGCTTTCTCTTTGTAAATGTTTGTCTTTCCTTAATCCCCTATCACCTGTCCTCCATCTTTAGGGTTTGCCCATGAAGGCCATGGCATACAACATTCTATTTATTTGTTTTCATTAGATGGATGTTTTTGTTGTTTCCACTTACTAGCTAATATGAATAACACTGCTACAAACATATGTGTACACATTTTTCTGTGGATATATGTCTTCAGCTCTCTTTTATATGTACCTGGGAGTGAATGGCTCTGTGTGAGGTAACTGTGTTTAACATTTTTCCCAAATTGTTTTTCATAAAGGCTGTGTACTAAGAACTTTTTTGCATGTATGAGGGTTCTAATTTCTCCTTATCCTTGCCAACTTTTCTTTTTCCATAAAAAATTTTTATTATAGCCAGTCTTTTGGGTATGACATCTCATTGCAGTTTTTATTTGCACTTCCATAATGGGAAATGATGTTGTTGAGCATCTTTTTATATACTTATTGGCCATTTGTATATATTCTTTGGAGAAATATCTACTTAAATCCTTTGCTGATTTTTTCCCCTTTACCTTACTATCTTTTTACTATTCAATTATAAGAATTAAAAAAATTTTAATTATTTTTTTTTACAGACTGCATTTTGATTTATTGTAAACAAATGGGGTACATCTTTTCTTTTCTATGGTTGTGCATGATGTAGATTCATACCATTTGTGTAATCATACATGTACATAGGGCAATGATGTCTGTCTCGTTCCACCATTTTTCATACCCCTCCTCATTTCCCTCTATGTAATCTAAAGTTCCTCCATTCTTCTCTCACCCCCCATGCCCCACACCCCCATAATATATCATCATCCACTTATCAGGGAAAACAATTTGGCCTTTGGTTTTTTGGGCTTGGCTTATTTCACTTAGCACAATATTCTCTAATTCCATCCATTTATCTGCGAATACTATAATTTTATTCTTTATGGCAGAATAATATTCCATTGTGCATACCACAGTTTCTTTATCCATTCATCTGTTGTAAGGCACCTAGGTTGGTTCATAGTTTAGCTAATGTGAATTGAGCTGCTATAAACATTGATGTGGCTGAGTTATAGTATACTGATTTTAAGTCCTTTGGGTATAAACTGAGGAGTGGGATAGCTGGGTCAAATGGTGGTTCCATTCCAAATTTTCTTAGAATTCTCCATACTGCTTTCCAAAGAGGTTGCACCAATCTGCAGTCCCACCAACAATAAATGAGCATACCTTTTCCCCTACATCCTCGCCAACATTTATTATTGCTTGTATTCTTGATAATTGCCATCTGACTTGAGTGAGAGGAAATCTTAGAGTAGTTTGATTTGCATTTCTCTAATTGCAAGAGATGATGAACATTTTTTCATATGTATGTTGATCGATTGTATTTCTTCTTCTGTCAAGTGTCCGTTCAGTTCCTTAGCCCATTTATTGATTCGGTTATTTGTTTTTTTGGTGTTCAGTTCTTTGAGTTCTTATATATCCAGGAGATTAGTGCTCTATCTGAGGTGCATGTGGCAAAGATTTTTTCCCATTCTGTAGGCTCTCTCTTCTCATTATTGTTTCCTTTGCTGAGAATAAGTTTTTTACTTTGAATCTATCCCATTTATTGATTCTTAATTATACTTCTTGCACTTTAGGAGTTTTGTTAAAGAAGTCAGGTCCTAAGCTGACAAGATGATTTGGGCCTAAATTTTCTTCTATTAGGTGCAGGGTCTCTGTTCCAGTGCCGACATCTTTGATCCACTCTGAGTTGATTTTTGTACAGGGTGAGATATAGAAGTTCAATATTATTTTGTTACATATGGATTTCCAGTTTCTCCAGCATGATTTGTTAAAGAGACTCTCTTTTCTCCAATATATTTTTGGCACCTTCATCTAGTATGAGGTAACCATATTTATGTGGATTTCTTTCTGTGCCTTCTATTTTGTACCATTGGTTCACATGTCTATTTTGGTGCCAGTACCATGCCGTTTTTTTTACTATTGCTCTGTAGAATAGTTTAAGGTCTGGTAGTGTAATGCCTCCTGCTTCACTCTTCTTGCTAAGGATTGCCTTGGCTATTCTGGGTCTCTTATTTTTCTTTTTCTATTTCTATGAAGAATGTCATCGAGATTTTAATAGGAATTGCATTGAATCTGTATAATACTTTTGGTAGTATGGCCATTTTGACCATATTAATTCTGCCTATCCAAGAGCATGGGAAATCTTTTTTTTTTTTTAAGTTTTTTAAAATTTTTTTTTTTAGTTGTTAATGGACCTTTATTTTATTTATTGACATGTGGTGCTAAGATTCGAACCCAGTGCCTCACACATGCTAGGCAAGTGCTCTACCACTGAGTCACAATCCCAGCCCGGGAAATCTTCCCATCTTCTAAGGTCTTCTTCAATTTGTTTTTTAGTGTTCTGTAGTTTTCAATGTAGAGGTTTTTCATCTCTTTTATTAGATTGATTCCCAAGTATTTTATTTTTTTTTGAGGCTATTGTGAATGGAGTTGTTTTCCTAATTTCTCTTGCAGTGAATTTGTTCCTTATGTATAGAAATGCATTTGATTTATGGGTATTGATTTTATATCCTGCTACTTTGCTGAATTCATTTATGAGTTCTAGAAGTTTTCTGATGGAATTTTTTGGATCTTCTAAATGTAGAATCATGTCATTGGCAAATAGTGATATTTTGAGTTATTCTTTTCCTATTCATATCCATTTAATTTCTTTCATCTGTCTGATTGCTCTGGCTAGAGTTTCAAGGATGATGTTGAATGAAAGTGGTGAAAGAGGGCATCCCTGTCTTGTTCCAGTTTTTAGAGGGAATGCTTTCAGTTTTTCTCCATTTAGAATGATGTTGGCCAAGGGCTTAGCATAGATAGCTTTTAAAGTGTTGAGGTATGTTCCTACTATCCCTAGTTTTTCTAGTGTTTTGAACATGAAGAGGTGCTATATTTTGTCAAATGATTTTTCTGCATCTATTGAGATATTCATATGATTCTTGTCTTTAAGTCTATTGATGTGATGTATTTCATTTATTGATTTCCATATGTTGAACCAACCTTGCATTCCAGGGAAGAACCCCACTTGATTGTGGTGCACCATCTTTTAAATATGTTTTTGTATGCAATGTGCAAGAATTTTATTGAGAATTTTTGCATCTATGTTCATCAGATATATTGGTCTGAAGTTTTCTTTTCTTGATGTGTCTCTGTCTGGTTTTGGTATAAGGGTGATACTAGCCACATAGAATGCATTTGGAAGGGTCCCCTTCTTTTCTATTTCATGGAATAATTTGAGGAGTATTGGTGTTAATTCTTCTTTGAAGGTTGAGAAGATGTCTAGTCCTGGGCTTTTCTTGGTTGGTAGGCTTTTTTTTTTTTTTTTTTAACTTTTATTTATTTATTTTCATTAACTTTTTTTGACAACAATAATTTTAAAAAAAATTCTTTTTATATATGTATATAAGGTAACAATGTCTGTCTCAATCTACTGTCCTTCCCATCCCCACCCATCTCACCCTTCCTCTCACTCCCCTCTGTACAATCCAAAGTTCCTTCATTCTTCCCCACCCAGCCCCCACTATAGATCAGCATCTGCTTATCAGAGAAAATATTCAGCCTTTGTTTTTTGGGGATTGGCTTATTTACTTAGCATGATATTCTCCCATTCTATCCATCTGCCTACAAATGCCATAATTTCATTCTTTAGGTTGGTAGGCTTTTGATGGCATCTTCTGTTTCATTGCTTGAAATTGATCTGTTTAAATTGTGTATGTCCTCCTGCATCAGTTTAGGTAGATCATGTCTCTAGAAATTTGTCAATGTCTTCAAGTTTTTCTATTTTATTTGAGTATAAATTTTCAAAATAGTTTCTAATTGTCTGTATTTCAGTAGCATCTATCATGATATTTCCCTTTTCATCACAGATTTTAGTAATTTGAGTTTTCTTTCTCTTTGTTAGTGTGGCTAAGGGCTTATCAATATTATTTATTTTTTCAAAGAACCAACTTTTTGTTTTGTCAATTTTTTGAATTATTTCTTTGGTTTCAATTTAATTGATTTCAGCTCTGATTTTATTTTCTGTCTTCTGATGCTTTTGGTGTTGATTTGTTCTTCTTTCTCTAGGACTTTGAGATGTAATGTTAGGTTATTTGTTTGTTAACTTTTTATTCTTTTAATGTATGAGCTCAATGCAATGAAACTTTCCTCTTAGCATAGCCTTCATAGCATCCCAGAGATGTTGATATGTTGTATTCATGTTCTCATTTACCTCTAAACATTTTTTTTAAAAAAATTTTTAGTTGTATGTGGACACAATATCTTTATAATTTTATGTGGTGCTGAAGAATGAATCCAGTACCTCACACATGTGAGGCAAGCTCTCTACCACTGAGCTGTAGCCCCAACCCCTCTAAATATTTTTTTATTTCCTCCTTGATTTCTTCTTTTATCCATTAATCATTCAGTAGCATATTATTTAGTCTCCAGGTGTTATAGTAGCTTCTAATTTTTATTTTATTGTTGATTTCTAGGTTCATTCCATGATCTGATAGAATGAAGGGTAGTATTTCCATTTTTTTTTTTTTTGTATTGGCTGAGAGTTACTTTGTGGCATAACATATGGTCTATTTTAGAGCAAGATTCATGTGCTGCTGAGAAGAAAGTGTATTTGCTCAATGATGGATGAAATACTCTATATATGTCCATTAAGTCTAAATCATTGATTTTATTATTTAATTCTATAGTTTCTTTGTTTAGTCTTTGTTTGGAAGATCTATCCAGTGGTGAGAGAGGTGTGTTAAAGTCACCCAGTATTATTGTGTTGTGGTCTATTTGATTCTTGAAGTTGAGAGGGGTTTGTTTGATATATGTAGATGCTCCATTGTTTGGGGCACATATATTTACAATTGTTATGTCTTGCTGTTGTATGACTCCCTTAAGCAGTATGAAATGTCCTTCTTTGTCCCTTCTAACTTTGGTTTGAAGTCTGCTTTGTCTGATATGTGGATGGAAATCCCTGCTTGTTTACACAGTGCATGTGAGTGATATGTTTTTTTCCCATCTTTTCACCTTCAGTCTATGGATGTCTTTTCCTAGGAGGAGAGTCTCTTGAAGACAGCATATTGTTGGATCTTTTTAATCCAATCTGCCAATCTATGTCTTTTGATTGATGAATTTAGGCCATTAACATTCAGGGTTAAAAAAAAAAATCAAAACAAAAAAAGGGGGCTGGGGATATAGCTCAGTTGGTAGAGTGCTTGCCCTGTAAGCACAAGGCCCTGGGTTCAATCCCCAGCACCACCAAAAAAAAAAAAAAAAAAAAAAAAAAAAAAAAAAAAAAAATCAAACATTCAGTGTTATTTTTGAAATATAATTTGTATTCCTGGTCATTTTGGTTTATTTTTCACTTTTAACTTGACTTCCTTTCTCCTTTGATTGACCTTTCCTTTAGTGTAGTTTCTCCCTTTGCTGATTTTCATTGTTTTTTTTGTTTGTTTGTTTTTCATTTCCTCATGGAATATTTTTCTGAAATGTTCGTAGTGCAGGTTTTCTAGTTGTGAATTCTTTTAACTTTTGTTTACCGTGGAAGATTTTTATTTCATCTTCAAATCTGAAGCTTACTTTAGCTGGATTTAAAATTCTCAGTTGGCATCCATTTTCTTTCTGGTGATGAAGGTCTTGAGAAATCAGCTGAAATCCAAATTGGTTTCCCCCTATATGTAATTTGATTTTTTTCTCTTGTAGACTTTAAAATTCTATCTTTATTCGGTATGTTAATCATTCTCATTATAATGTGCCTTGGTGTGGGTCTGCTGTAATTTTGTACATTTGGAGTCCTATAAGCCTCTTGTAGTTGATTTTCCATTTCATTCTTTAGATTTGGGAAGTTTTCTGATATCATGTCATTGAAAAGATTGTGCATTCCTTTGGTTTGTATCTCCATGCCTTCATCTATTCCGATAAATCTTAAATTTGGTCTTTCATGTTATCCCATATTTCTTGGAAGTTCTGTTTATGATTTCTCACCATCTTCTCTGTGTGGTCAACTTTATTTTCAAGAGTATACATTTTGTCTTCATTGTTTGAGATTCTGTCTTCCAAGTGGTCTAGTCTGCTGGTGATACTTGCCATTAAATTTTTAATTTGGTTTATTGTTTCTGTTATGGCTTAGATGTGGTGTGCCCCAAAACTCACATGTGAGACAGTGCAAGAAAGTTTGAAGGAGAAATGATTGGGTTGTGAAAGTCTTATCCCAATCAGTGAGCTAATCCCCTGGTAGGGATTAACTGAGTGGTAACTGAAGTAGTAGGTTGTGGCTGGAGGAGGTAGGAATCAGGGCATGGCCTTGGGTATATATTGTGTATCTGGAGAGTGGAGTCCCTCTCTCTGCTTCCTGATGATGTCCATTGCTTCCCTCTGCCACGCTCTTCTGCCATGTTGTTCTGCCTCACCTTGAGCCCAGAGGAATGGAGTCAGCCTTTTATGGACTAAGACCTCTGAAACCATGAGCCCTCAAATAAACCTTTTCTCCTCTATAATTGTGCTGGTCAGTTATTTAGTTACAGCAGCTAAAAAGCTGACTAAAACAGTTTCCTTCATTTCAAGGATTTCTGCTAGATTCCTTTTTATAATCTCTGCCTCTTTATTGAAATTATCTTTCACTTCCTGTATTTTTTCTTCAACACCATCCTTTATTTCAAACATCAACTTAACTATGTATTTTCTAAAATCCTTCTCTGACATTTCTTCTACTGTGTTTTCCATGGATTCCATGGTTGGAACAATTTGGTCTGTTTGAGGCACTTTTTCCCTTGGTTTTTCACGTTGTTTGTGTCTTCTCATGAGTGGTATGGAGCTGAGGCAGTACTACCTCAGCTCTAGTATTATCGTGTCCTTGAAGGTTTCCAGTAGCTTACCTTGAAGATGAGACCAATATTAACAGCATGCAATGCAAATGATATACCACATTAAACCAAATGGCTCCCATTAAGGCATTTACAGTTTTGCCACAATAAACAGAAATGAAGTGTTCAATTATTATCTACAATATAAACAGCAAATTTGCTAACAGGGTTTACCATTTCAAATGATGGACAATGAGGGAACAGAAGTAAAGTAAGAAGTGATGTTTATGATGGAGAGGGAGAGAAGATAGAGGTAAAAATTTATAGTAAGAGAGAGGGAGGAATTAATAGAGGTTTGCTCTTAGTATGAGAGAAGTGAGAAAGAGAATCCAGGGAGACAGGTAGGTGAGAGAAAAAAATACATTCAGATTTAAAAACAAATAAAAATATAAGAATACATAACAAAACTCTCATATACTATTCAAACATTCAATTTCTCAATAAATTGATGCATGAAAAAATATTTGGATTCAAAGATGGTAGAGGTGTGATAGAGAGGGCGAAGAAAAGAAAAAAAAGGAGGAAAGTCTCAATGGAAAATTGAATGATCGTCTCTGCTGGCTTTCAAAAATTTTGTTTCCCTTCTCTGCCGATAGGTGTGGTTGTCTGAAGTTTGATGTTAGCTCCAGTCCAGTGGGTGCTGGACTGGTTGGGTGGGTGGGCTGATAGAAAGATACCCTCACCCTCTTCCAGTCTTCCCACCCATTGTAACCAGCCCCTTCTGTCCCTGTGCACTTCAGGACACACTGAGCTGGAGAGAGCCCAGTTTTCTCCAGTTGCTCCAACCTGTGCTGTCCCCAGGGAACTGCCCCCTAGTCTCCCACTTTCCACAGGATTGCCAGACCCAGATTGGCCCAGGAAAACCCATCTGCAATCTGATGAACCTGGGCTTCAGCTTCCTCCTGCCCTGTCTTGCTGCAGTCCCAAGATCTCAATGTCCTTTCAACTTGCAGAGAGACCACCAGGGATGCACTCACACAAAGGAGCGACCCTGCAAAGAGGCAGCCTGATGGCAGCCACTACCACACTGAGCAGCAAGACCTCAGGTGTAACCAGATCTGCATACCCCAATATATCTCCAGGCCCTGACCTGAGTCCCCAGACTGATGTGGCCACCCCCCAAGATGGTGGTGGCTGCAGCCAAAAATCTGCAGGCCCTGGCTGTTGTCCCAAGGTGGCAACAGCTGCGTGAAAGCAAATCTGCAGGTACTGTGACAAAGAACTTCCAGGCAACAGCGGGCAGCAGATGATCTGCTGGAGGTCTGTGGGCAGTCTGCAGGCTAAAGGTGAATGATTGGTGAGTCTATAGGAATTTTTTTATATACAGTCTAGATACTAGACTCTTAGCAGATATATGGTTTGAAAATATTTTTCTCCTACTCTTGGGTTGTATTATTAATCTTTTGATAGTTTTTTTAAAAAGCATAAATGTTCTCATTTTTACAAAGTTCAATTTATTTATTTTTTTTCTTTTGTTACTTGTGCTTTTGGAGTCTAAGAGACTGCTGCCTAACACCAGGCCACAAAAATTTACACCAGTGTTTCTTTTTCTTTTTTTTTTTCCTACGAGTTTTACGGTTTGGCTCTTATATTTAGGTGCTTGATCCTCTTTGTGTTAATTTTTGCATATGGTGTGAGGTAGGGGCACAATGTCATTCTTTTTCATGTTAATATCTAGTTGTCCTAGCACTATTTGTTGAAAAGAATATCTTGTACAGTGAATTATCTTAGTATACTTGTCAAAAATTGACCATAAATGTAAGAGTTTATTTTTGAACTCTCAATTTTATTCCATTGGTCTCTATCTTTCTTTATGTCAGTCTCAGAGTCTTGGTTAATGTAGCTTTGCAATAACTTGTTAGCAGGAAGTATGAGTCCTCCAACTTTGTTCTTTTTTCCTAGATCATTCTGGCTACTTAGGATCCCTCTTCCTTTTTTTTTTTCTTTTTTGTAGCAGGCCTGAGTTTATTAGAAGGGATGGATAAAAAAGGGAAAAGGGGACATTCTCAAGGGAAAATGAGGATAGGATCCCTCTTTCTTAATATGAATTTTAGGATTCACTAGTCACTTCTGTAAAAAAAAAAAAGGTAGCTGGGGCTTTTATTAAGCCTATATTGAATCTGTACATCAGTTCAGAAGGTATTGCAATGTATATTAGTTTTCTACCACTTCTGTAACTCATTGTCACATATCTAGTGGCTTAAAACAATAAAAATTGATTATCTTACAGTTCTGGATGTCAGGACAATAAAACATGTTTTATGTGGTTAAAATCAAGATGTCACTGGGAAAGTATTCTATCTGGAGGCTGCAGAGGAGTCCATTTCCTTGCCATTTCAAACTCCTGGAGGTGTGCTGCAATCCTTGACCTATGACTCCTTCTCCATCGCTGCAGCCTCTGCTTCCTCCTTCACATTTCCTCCTCTACCTTTGGCCTTCTTGCTTCCCTGCCATAAGGACTTTTGTGGTTATACTAGGCCCATGGGGTAATTGAAGAAAATCTCCATAACTTTACTACATATGCAAGTAAAGTAACAGATTCAGGTTCTGGAGATTAAGACATGGACATCTTTGGGGGCCATTATTCTTTCTACTGCACCATCTCAACATTAATCTTCCAATCCATGAACACAGGATGTCTTTTCATTTATTTAATCTTCTTTAATTTCTTTCAACAATGTTTTGTAGTTTTCAATATACAGATCTTACAATTTGTCAAACTTGCTCCTGAATTTTTATTATTTTTGGTGCTTTTGTAAATAGAATTATTTTCTCAATTGCATTTTTTGATTGTTCATTGCCATTATACAGAAATACAATTGATTTTTATATATTAATCTTGTACCCTGCAATCTTGTTGAACTCTGAGCTTATTTTTGGAGTGATAAAAATGTTCTGAAATTAGGTTGTGGTGATAGTTGTGGAATTGTGAGTATACAAAAATATATGAATTGTATACTTTAAAGGAGTGAATTTTATAGTGCACAAACTTTACCTCAATAAAGTCGTTATAAGCCAGATTATCATTTGGGACTGTTTATAAAAATCTAGAATGTGAGTAACTTTCTTCTCCCAAAATGAGCCTCCATTTTGGATGTGAGGTCAGAAAAGTTGGGGAGACTCACTGGGATTCAAAATATTCATGAACTTTCAGGAGGGAAGTATAGAGATTGCACACCCTGATCCTAGTATGTTTGGTGGAAGAACTTCTCCTCAAATCCCTTTTGTTCTCAGACCACAACAAACTCATCCCTGCCTTGGGGCCTTTGCTCTTGTTCTCTGCCTTTCCTCAGATCCTTACATAATTGGCTCCTTTTCACCATTCAGGCCTTGGCTCTGAGAGACTTTCCTTATTGACCAAATGAAATCTAAAGTGGTGTCCCCAGTCCAATCACTATCACACACTCTCACTAGCTGCAATTATTTCTTAATTAATTGCTTACTTGCTTGTACGTTTCTTTCACCTGTAATGGAAGGAATAGTTGGGCAAGGAGCTAGACTCTTTTGTTCTGTTATGTCTAACCTCTAGGACAGGGCCTGGAATGTAAGAGATGGTAACTGCATTTCTTGTTGAGTGAGAAAAGCATATCACTAAGAAAAATAGTTACAATTTGGCCTGACTGTTCTAGCTGGCAAATGAGACTGTGATGAAGTTCCTTCTTAATAATTTTAGTGACATTTACTGGCCAACAATTATTTGGACATATAGAAGACCATGTGTTTGGATTAACAGGCTTTACTTCACATTTGCACTAGTTTTTGGACCTGATAAAATTCTTCATTAGAGTTGTTAAATGATTTAAAAATCTAGGGTGAGGGGCAGGCAGTATTCAGTGAACAAATCAAAACATGGCAAATGAGAATGGGTCTAGTTTGATTGCAAAATGGCTATTCTTTGTCAATCAAAAGGTAGTGTCTACATCTTCATTTCTGGAATCTGGGCTAGTTTCATGACTTATTCCCCTTCTAGTAGAATTAGGAGGAAGTACTTCTGAACCAACATGTTAAGGAGGCATTGCATTTTTCTGCTATTTCTCTTTGAGATACAATAATCCCAGGCTAACCTGCTAGGTGATGAGAGACCAAGAGCAGCTGAGGACAGTCTACAGGAACCAACTGACCTGCCAGTGTAGCACACTCTATGACTGTATCCAGCTGAGATAGATCTCTGAACCCAGCCCAGATTAGTGGAGCCATCCAGTTGATCCCTAGATTGAAGAGCAAACTCAAATATTCATTGCCATATGCCCCTGGAGTTTTTGTGGTTGTTTTCTTAAAAGCAACATTATTATTAAAAAAATTAAATAAATAAATAAATAAATAAATATTTGTTGATCAAAAAAGAAAAGCAACATTATTCACAACCATAGAAATGAAGAGTTGTACTCCATTTGTGTACAAAGCATCAAAATGAAGTCTGTTAAAATTTAAAAAATTTTAAAAAGCAGCATTATTGTTGCAATGGATAACTAAAAGAATCAAACAGAAGGTGAATATTCAGGATTAGGCATTCTGGCAGGGTGGTTGAGAAGAACAAATAAGAGAACACTCACACAGTGCTTGGCCTTAGGCCTGCACATTCTTTATGGAATGTTGAATGGGTTGGGGCTGGAAGATGGGCAGGTAATGGTGCTTAAGTGCCAATGTAGCATAAAGACACTGGAACCTTAGCTCCCTGAGGGAAGGGCTCTGTCTCTTGTCAATATTTCTCATCCTGATATCACAGCACAAATTCCACATGTACTAATACTAAGATATAGGGGTATGGGGGACACACCCTATAATGGCGACAGCAATGGTGACAGCGCCCTCCTGGCAACCTCCTTCTCTTACATGACGCTGCCTGACTCACTGCCTAGGATTGGCTAGTAGTAGTTCCTCGAACGTGATC
The DNA here is from genome assembly GCA_020662805.1 of Glaucomys volans. Taxonomy (NCBI): domain Eukaryota; kingdom Metazoa; phylum Chordata; class Mammalia; order Rodentia; family Sciuridae; genus Glaucomys; species Glaucomys volans. The sequence goes on from JAJEJO010005717.1 coordinate 265,258, forward strand.
AGCTCGTGCTTGCCCTATAGTCCTATGAGACTCTTGCCTGCGTGCACACCCCATGCCTTGCAGACCCTCAATCTGATTGGATCTCGCTGCATCCTCACCCTACATAAAAGCCGTGTAACTTCCTTTAATAAACGAGTTCCTGCTTCGACAGACCTCCCGGCTCTGGTGTGGTTCCTTGGCCACTGACACTCATCATCTTCCTCGACCCTGTATTCTCCTCTGGTAGGTCCTGAGGAGATACACTGAACCTTGTTGCTCGGCTGGGAGCAACATAGGGGATCCATCAAGTACCAAGTAAATGGCACTATGCTGAGAGGACTGGTTCCATATGGTTTTGCAGAAAACTTCGTTTCACTTAGTTCAGTGAAGGAAGAGATCCTCCTATTAGCATTTTTTCCCCAGCCTATTCCTCTATTTAGAATGCCAAATGGTGCCTAAGTCTCCAGATTTCTATTTTCAATTTGTCTATCTTTGGAAAGAATATATGCTTGTGCATTTGACTGCAGCAAAATAAATTGCAGCTAGAAGTTTCAACAGAGCCTTAAACTACAAGTTTCAAAGTTTATTCTCACTTCAGTTGGCTGAATAACAACTTTAGAGAGATTTCTAATCAGCTATTCACTTAATTTTTTGTCTCTGTGTTGATCATGCAAGCTAGCTGCCTAAGACGTGATCCTATTTTCTAAAATCTAAAAACATCAGGAGTGGAGATAGTCTAAGGCAGGCTGAAGACAGCTCCACGACAATGGAGCTCAACTGAGGCAAAACTGGAAACTTTGGAGCCCCTTTTAAAACAGTATCCTTGCTGGGGTGCTGGGCTTTTGGTCAGGCCTCACCTGTCAGGACACATGCCCTGACCACTCCAGACCCATCTTGATCAGTCTGCCTAAGACTTGAGGATCAGAAGAGCCAGCCTGCCTGAGTTCAAGTCCTAGCCCTTTCATTTGCTGGCTGTGAATTCTTGGTCAAATTGCTTAATCTCTCTGCACCTCAATTTCCTTAACTGTCCCATGGTGACAATAATAGTAAACACTGTTGGGGGCATGAGATGAGAAAAACTACCTAGAGGGCTCAGCACACGGCTTGGCACAGAACAGCTCTTGTTAAATGTAAGTGACTATGATCTGATAAATTAATAGAGCTGATAATCAGTTCATATATACACGTTCCAGGTATAATATTTGCCCTACCCTGAGGTTTTTGTTTTTAACTTTTTATTTAAAAATAATTTTAAATGTACAAAGAAGTTTCAAGAATAAGAATAGAATATAAAACATCCCCATTACCCCTATTCACTTATTGTTAGCCTATTACCCCCTTTGCTTCTATTGTTCTCTTTCTCCATATGTGTAGGTATCTGTCTGTCTATTCATCTTTATATCTCATGTATCTATCTAAATTTTTCTTTCTGTACCATTTGAAAAATTGCATATGTTGTTGTGAAATATTTCCAAAGAGTAAAGGTATTCTCTTCCATAACCACAACACAAATATCAAATTTTGTAGTACAAGATCCAATCTGAGATCAGGTATTGTCCTTAGATGTCAGATGTCTTTAGTCACCTTTGATATGAAATACTTCCATATATCCTTTGTCTTTTATGAACACTTCATGTCTAGTTTTTCCACATGATTAGATTCAACACATGCCTTTCTAAAACACCACCCAAGTGTTGTCGTGTCTTCCTCAGGGTGTCATGTCCAGAGGCACACAGGACCACCTTCTTCTTGGTGATATTAATTCTGATCAATGTGTTTGATTTATCCTGTATAGTTATTATCTTTTCCCCTTACAACTACTAAGCAATTAGTGAGGATATCCATCAAGGTTTCACAATAATCTTGATCCTCAATCAGATTTCCCCTCTGGGTAGCATCCATTGAAGATGTCTAACCTGATCTAGTCTTTTCTATGATGTTTCCAAAATGATAATTTTTCCAATTCCAGCAACCCCTTCATATCTACCAGTCAGCTCTAGGTCTTCTGCTGTAGGCAAGAGTCCTCCCTTTTACTGTATTTATTAGAGGCACTTTTCCCTAATGGGTTCCTGTTTTAGTGAAGTTGTTGAATGCATTGGATATATATCTGTAGATGTTTAAGTCCTTCCTTTATTTATGAATAGGGGCTCATGACTTTCTTTTTCCCCCTAATGGTTTGAAATTCATTGTTTTCAATTATTTTGGTGCTTAAATTATCCCAGATTTGGCTAATGGTGGTACCAGGTTTTTAAAGACACATCTCAACTCAAAAGCTTCCTAAAGGTCAGAAGGGTCTTAGTTGAGTCAGATAGTCCTCGGTCATTGAGACAGCTGTATTGTTGAGATAGCAGAGAGATCTTTCTACAGACTGATTCATTTTGCTCAATAGTTCCAAAACTCTATTCTGGCTTTTCTTTCTTTCTTTCTTTTTTTTTTTTTAAATATTTTTTAGATGTCGATAGACCTTTTATTTTATTCTTTTATTTATATGTGGTGCTGAGAATTGAACCCGGTGCCTCATGCATGCTATACAAGCACTTTAACCACTGAGTCACAACCCCAGCCCCTGGCTTTGTTTTCTTGACATATTCAAGGGGAGGAAGAACATTTGTTTATTGTAAACCTCCTGCCATTCTTTTGTAGTTGTTTCCTAGAGAAAGAATGGAATTCTCAAGACTCAGCCCTGCTGAGAGTCAAGGAAAGTTTGGATTTTTTATGAGGGGCTCCAAATGCTTGGGAAGGGAAATTTCCTTGGTCCAATTATAGCACAATTATCTCCTTTTTCCCCCCCAAGGGACATTTTACTGGGAAATTGATACTATGATAGTAGAAAAGCACCTGGTAAGGTGGTATCAGAACATATTACTCGTGCTACTTATTGTACCTCAAGATTTATTTTAGGCATGAAATTTACTTTTTGATAGAATATTTAAAGCTGATTCTAAAGTTCCATGTTAGGGAGAACTGCTCATTTCCTACAGCCCATAGGATTTCAGTTTAAAAAAAATAAGGTGCCTTTTTGTTGAGTTTTCACTATGAAAATAGCCAACACTACATCAGCACTATGTGCATGATGCTGACCCAAATTCTGCTAGTTACGCTATTCTATGAGGTAAATTATTATCTCATTTTACACGAGAAACCCCAGGCCCAGGACATTAAGTAGCCTGCCCAAGGTCAGTAGCTGAGGTAGCTTTGATCTCAGTCAATATGGCTCTAAAACCTCATTACACAGAGACAGGCAAAGGCGTCCATGAAACTTTTGACCTACCTCACATAATGAACAAACACCATGACCAGGCATCCCACGTAGAAGGACAAGAAGATGAAGACACTGAAAAGACTGGATTTCACGTAAACGGATTCTGAGGAGACAGAAATGACTTTGGTCAGGTTGTCCTCACAGGAGAAGGAGGACTACATTGGGGGCAGGACAGTTTAAAGGGCCCACCTCCATCACATCCCTTCATAAGTCCCAAGAAATTTTCATTTAGAGCAGCAAAGCTGCGTGAGGTCACCCACACATCATCCCTTATCATTATCTGCAAGCAGCTGTCTTCCACGGTGAAGACTTCGCAGAAGGAGTTGGGAAGGCCTGCTGGATACAACTCCAGAACTGGGTTCCCTTTCTTTTTGGAAGGGATTTAACAAAGTGTTCTGATTCCCTCTTCTATCTCTAAGGCAAATGGACTTTAGTTTTCTTGTGATGATCTGCTCTGGGAGGATGACAGTACTGAATCATGTGAGAAATTTCCTGACATAGGATTCTCTCCACCACATCCCAGAGTCAACACTGACCTTTAATGGAAGGAACAATGGTCACTTTAAGTTTCTTTGTTCGTTGTAGATTCCAGGTCTGGTTCTCATTTTCTGATAAAAACAAAACAAAAACCAAACCAAACAAACAAAAACAGAAACAAAACAACAAAAACAAAAACGAAAACAAAGCACATGGTGTAATGGATCAGATATGGAATTCTTGTCCTTTTTTCTGAATAACTGTACAAAAATGTCCAGAATTAACTCTGGCTGCTGAATATCATTTTAACAAGAAAGGGAGGAAAACTTAACTTCCAAATATTCAAACTATCTAATATTCCTTTTGGTTAAAAGTCTCAATTTGGCCTTTGTTTGGGCATATTTTGGTAGCACCAACTGATGCAAAGGAGACTGTAGTCTCCTTTTTCCAGTGAAGAAGGGTTTGGTCCTTCCCTTGATATCCACAGACATCTGAAGAAAACAGTTGTAAAAAGAGAAAGCTATGTCTTCCTTTAGTTTGCATTTTTTTCTGGCCAGTAAAATGTTGTTTTATCCTTGCATGGTCACCAAGAGGCTTATAGTTTACTAAGGAACACTGGGTGCTGGTAAAACTCCAGAGCTGTGTAATTAAGAGATTAAAGATCACGCTAGCAGAAATTTCACCTAAATACTGAAGGAACCACGTTATACTCAACAGTAAATACCCTCTGTGTTGGTCATATATGGTTCTTCAGCTGGGGGTCTATTTTGTCAATCAACAGCCATTCCCACAGCAGAACTGGGTGGAACCCATTGCTCTTTGTACTATGCCTGAGAGCTTGCATAACTCCTTATCATTGGGATAGAACCATACCATACTCAGCTTTTGTACTATCTTATGTGGTATGATTTTGGCAGATGAACTGGAAAAATCTAAATTTTCCTTGTACATCCTTGTGGAAATCATGACTACTGATAAATTTAAAGGCTCCGTCTTAGGAAATTAATCTTGAGAAACAGACCTTGACCCATTGTGTAAGATCTTTACTTCATAATTGCAAATATTTGCTGAGTAAACAGCCAACTGAGCGAACTTACTTATGGTGTGAGGCAGTATAAGACTTAAAAAATGTTGGGATATACTAAATGACATTTTGCAGCATCAATAATACCTTTAGTCTAATATTTTCTTCCTCAAGTGTCTCTCAGACTGCTCTGCCAGGTCACTGCTGATGGACTTAGTGAGAACTAGAGATGAACTTGTGGTTTCCCTTTTATTTCCTTCTGAGTATTACTCACTACCTCTTACCCTGGATGAAGAATGATCCTCCACACGCGTAATCTTCAGGTTTTATCACAAACACCACGAAGAACTGCTCACCTGGAAAATCCTTCTTCTGTGTAAGACATAACAACCTTATGATAGGCAGGTAAGGAACACAGCGAGAAGAAGGGAGAAAGTCCATGGGGGTAGGGACAGAAATAAAGAGGAGAAGTAGAGTTCACTCCAGCCCTGCACCTACTTGGAAAGGACTTTCACATACCCATAATCAATTTCAGATTATCTACAATAAGATAGTTATTGTATCAAAGAAATTAAACAGATACACTATTATGTCTTCAGTCTATTTTGTGCCCACGTGAGTGCTCAGAACTGTGATAGGCACTATACAAATAATGTCAACAACCTATATTTAATAATTAATATCTGCATATTAAGTTTTTGTTTTAAAATCTAATGATAAATGACTTTTCTAAAAGTCATACGCTCAGCAGTTAAATAAATAATGCAGGTGAGGGAGGTGAAGGACCCAACTTAGGAGTGATAGTCTTGATTTTGACTTTCTTTGTGCTTCTCTGTGTCCCTCATCCATGAATGCACTATGTGACAAGATAACCTTTAAGGTACATTAGAGTTCTATAACCCTGATTTCTTCTTTATCATCCCCAAATTTCTCAGATTATGTTTAGCTCACTGAGAAAATGATCTAAGCCTGAAGTGTGGGCTCCAAAAGAAGTTTATTGATAAATACATCTAAGGTAGACATGAGCTGATATACTTTGCCCTTCATTAATGAAGTATCCTAGATAAGGTAAAATCTGAGGTTCCCTACTCTCTTATTTTTCTTTTCTTTCTTTTTTTTTATTTTTGAACCACATAATGCTGGGACACTAAGGAAGAAATAGTAACAACAAGAGAGGGATTTGTGATATCAAATTTGAGACCCTTGAAAATTAAAGTGAGACTGATAGAAGTTGTGAGGCCTGATACCTCTTCATTCTCTGCCTATTATTCAAGGAACAATATCACCTTTCCCTAGAGATCAGACCAAGTCACAGGTTCTTTAAGTCAGTACCACTGCAAGGGCAAGAACAATCTCTTTGAAAATATGCTGACATGATATATGTACTTTTTTGCTACACAATTACCATGAAAATAATAATTTAATTACAAACACCAAAGAAGTAAACTGCTGCCCAAATATAGTTCATATTCCTTTGAATCTGTCATTTTGTCTAGTCGAAGTCATAGTTTGCAATTACTGCTACAGACTATTAGAATATATTTACTTGCTTTAAGTGGCTCCTTAAACATCACTGTAAATTGGCAACTCCCAATGAGTAGGAATCTTCTGTCCTTATTTTCTAGGCAATCTGTCAGATATGTGTCCCACTGCACCATGGGTTTTCAAGAATCCTCATGAGTGGGAAGAAATCCCCACCTGGAAGGATAGCATTGTCTATCATCACTCAGGTTTTGGTTTTGTCAATAGCAATCTTAGTTCTAAACCAATCAGATAGGAAAGAGATCCAAGGTACACAAGGGATAGCCACATCTTTTGGATGCTAGTTCAGAAGGTAAACTGACTACAATAAAGCATGACCACGGCAACAGTGATCACTGAAGTAATATCTCACCTGTAGTGTGATGGCAGCTTTCTTGGTCATAGACTGATATACACCATTAAATTCCACGTTGTGGTCAAGATCATACACTGGGCACTACAGCATGTATGAAGATGAAAAGGAAAGCATCATCAATGTTACATAATGTCATGTCACGTGTAGAACCTGTCAGGGCTTTTCCACCTGGACCACAGAGCAGGGGAGTCCTTATTAAGCCAGAAACCATGAAAGGTTTCTCCCCAGAACAGTCATGAAACAGCCCTCCTAAGATTTGGTGTCTTGAACTCTAATGTGAAAGTCACTTTGCACTGAAGGTAACTGTGAAAATTGTCTCAAAGTATTTAATACCCTTCCCATTTTTTTTTTTTGTTAACACCTGGTGAGACAGAAAAAAAAATTGAATGTTACAATAAAAATTTAAAAACAGAACAAATGGTAGGTTCCTATTTTATTTTTCTTGTGAAAACTACAACTTGGTCTTCCCTGTTCTTTGTCAAGATCCATTTTACCTCTTTCCTTCATCCTTCCTTCCCTCTCTTCCTCCTTTTTTTTTTCTTTTTTGGTGAGGAGCCAACTATTCTTTATCCTTTATCTCTCTAAATAAATGTGTGCAAACATGAACTAGCCACTTCAGTGCACAAAATACTGTTATTATTTATCAATTTGGGGGAGACAGATAGTATAAGAAGATGCTGAGGTCCTTGCTCTCCCCTTTCGTTTATTCTGGATAATAAAATATTCCCTATGAGAAGGCTGACAAATGTCAGGACTCACCATGATGTTCTGGACTGAGACAACAGAACATGGATAGGTCATTTCAGAGACCACTTTAATGACAACTGAGTCCACATCTTTGGGAAATTTGTACAGAAAATACTGAGAAAAAAAAAAGGGAAGACATGATTTGTTAATATTAGGAAAAGCTTACAGTTATGGACTCAATCCATTTTCACACAAATAGTATTGTTTTCTCTACTATCAGGTACAAAGTTCAAATGCAAATCTCAATGAATTGTCATTATTTCAGGCAGCATTCATCTCATACATATTAACTGACAGCTCCATACCAGACATTAGAAAGATTTACCAGGGAATGTGACAAAATCACCATTCACTCAATGATGCCATTTCATTTTTTTTTGGTGTGACCATTTCTTTTCAACTAAATTCTGCACTTTTGTTCTACTTAAGAAGTACCTCCCCCACCCCACAAGCACCCTTAGAATTAGAAATATGTGGATGTAACATGAGGTAAGATTTATTTCTGTGTGGCCAATGTGAAATATGAAGCCTCACCTTAAAAAGCAGGTAAGCCTGTTCTTCAAGAATTTTGACCACTGTCCCATAGGCAAGAATTAGCACTACACCAATCCTTCCCTCAGACCTTCCACTAAAGAATGTAAGCAGATATTTAGATTCTAAGATGAGATTCTCTTATCTAGCTCCTAAAACACGTTCACAGTCTTGGGCAGTCTGAGGCATATTTAAAGGTACTTACAAAAAAAATAATTAGAATCAAACATTTAAAAATCAGTAGAATTAGGAAACATTTCTAATAGAAAGAAGTTACACTATTTACATATAGAGATTATGAACCCACTGGAAAAATGTATTGAGTCTTAAGTTTTAAACATGTCACTAATGATGATGAAAGGGGAAATCTGCCCAATAATGATAAGTGTGTGAAGTGGATGAGAAGCTGTGTCAAGCTTCTGATTAAGATTTTGAGGAAACCAACACAAATGAGCCCCACATCCTAATAAAGGATGGACTCTAATAAATCCATCATTTTAAAAGACAAGCAAAACATGTTACAATTTGTATTCCAATATCACTTTTACTAATCCTGTTTTGAGAACCAGGGCAGTAAAAATGGAATGCTTTTCAATCATTCAAAAGTTTCTGATGGGGAAAAAAGATTACATCAAAATGAAGAAGTGGGGGATTCAAGATGGCGGGCTAGAGGAAGGCTGCATTCCTACTTGCTCCGTGGATTCCTACTTGCTCGGGATTCAAACAGCAGGAATATGGCTCTCAACGAGATTTTATATTCAAAGCACATATAAGGGGTCCCCAGGTGCTGCTCCAGAACCAACTCAGCCGGGCTGGGCTCGGCCTCGCCGCGGGCAGCTACCATCCGGGAGCGCCGGACCCTGCAGCTGCTTCGGAGCCACCAACCTGGGTCTGCGCCAGCCAACAAGTGAGTGCGGGTCCCCAGCAGCGGCTTTGAAGTCACTGGCCACGGTTCTGGCACCAGCCAGCAACCTCCCAGGTGGAGACCGAGCATCTCAGGCTGCCTGGGGCCTCGCCGCGACTTCTGGAGAGGTCTGGCCGGGAGCCTCTGGGATCGCTGACCCCGGCAGGGAGTTGGAACTACTCTGCGCCATTTTGGCAGCTTCCCTGGCGGAGGGGGCCCGTCTCCAGCTCCCTGGGGCCTCCAGTGGCATCTGGAAGGGTCCGGCCGGGAGCCTCTGGGATTGCTGACTCGGATGGGGAGCTTAGGGCCTTTGGCGCCAGCTTACAGTGTCCCCAGGAGAGAGCAACCACCTGCCACTGCCTGAACCCCCAGTGAGGAGTTCAGGTCAGCCTGGGCTCTCAAGCCCAGTGTCTCCATCACTGAGCACAGTTCTGTGACACCACCCCAACTTGGTCTAGTGCCCAGGTCCACACCCAGGCCCGGAGTCTACCACCTTGCTGTATCTAATTGTCTATCAACACTAGGCTGCCTCTGCCCAGAAGCATTGATCATTCCCAAACTGGAGGTAGTGGGACAGCACCTTTCTTGGGTCACTGCTTGATCAAGCACCCCTCAAGCAACAGAGGGGAAGATACACGAGCACCATGAGAAAACACGGGAAGAAAGAGTCCCAATTAAACCTAGATGATATATCAAGAGAACCCAAAGACAGCATGGTAGAAGGAATGACAGAAAGGGAGTTCAGAATGTTCATAATTAAAGTGATCCGAGAAGAGAATGATGTGACGAGAGAGCAGATTCAGGCTATGAATAATCAGCTAATAGAGCAATTGCAGGAAACAAAAAATCACTTCAATAAAGAGATAGAAATTCTGAGAAAAAAACAAACAGAAATTCTTGAAGGAAACAAGGAAATGAAGGAAAAAATAAACCAAGTTAAAAACTCAATAGAAAGCATAATTAACAGAATAGATAACTTGGAAGACAGAACCTCAGACAATGAAGACAAAATATTTAATTTTGAAAACAAAGTCGAACAAACAGAGAAGATGGTTAGGAATCATGAACGAACCCTCCAAGAAATATGGGACATCATGAAAAGACCAAATTTAAGAGTAATCGGGATTGAGGAAGGCGCAGAGATACAAACCAAGGATATGAATAATCTATTCAAGGAAATATTATCAGAAAATTTCCCTAATATGATGAATGAGATGGAAAATCAATTACAAGAAGCTTACAGGACACCAAATGCACAGAATTACAACAGATCCACACCAAGGCACATTATAATGAAAATGCCTAACATACAAAACAAAGATAGAATTTTAAAGGCTGCAAGAGAAAAGA
>JAJEJO010005717.1:280428-292873 GCA_020662805.1 Glaucomys volans
ACCTTATCAATATGCCCAAGTATTATCAACCCTGTTTTCCTCTAAATTACCATAATCCCCAAACAAATGTTTTTGGCCCCTGCCCTGATAATCTACATTAACTAGAATAAGCAAATGACAAGCATGCACAACAATGGCTGGAATTTAGGCTAAAAATCACCATGTGGTTCTGACTAGCTGCCCAGTTTCTGCAATGGCCAGTTCAGGAACCTGCTTCTACCTACAGGAGGAGAAGCAGTGATTGACACAGGCTGCCTGGGAATGTACAGCCACATTCACTTTAGATGAGTTTATAGGACTAGAAAAACCTTTCCTGTAATCAAAGAGTATAATAAAATACAGGTCAAATAGGAATAATTAAGACTAAAGTAAGACTTTTATAGATACCAGAGACTTTTATGTTTTGTTTTATTAGTTTGTTCTAAAGTATATGTCACTCGGGTTTGGGGTTTATATACAAAGTATTTAGGTTTTGATATATACATGCTTTTAAAAATAAAAAGGAGAAGTCTGCAAAAATTTTTAAAAAAGAACCAAAAAAAAAAAGAGCCATAATATTGATTATTAGACTACAAGCTCTTCTATTATATTGTGTGTACAATATTCATGGATCATTATCATATTATCATAGCTCTATTCATGATCTTTAGACTACATTCTTCCTGTAGTTAATGTAAGTTGTTCTTTTTCTAGGTATCTCCTATTTTACCTGGCAATACTGCTTTCTAAATATTACTTGAGATGAAATAGTCAATAAATGTTGAGAGCAATCAATCATAGCCCACGGCCCTCTCCTGCCACAGGGTGGCAGCATATAGGTACAACAGAGACTTTCACTGAAAGGGACAATTTAACTTTTTTTTTCTGGTATGGAGGATTGAACTCAGGCCTTGCACATGGTAGGCAAGCGCTTTACCTCTGAGCTAAAGCCCAAGACCTTTTCAAGATTTTTTTTTAAAAATTTTTGAAACGGGGTCCTGTTACGTTTCCCAGGTTAGCCTTCAACTTGTGATCATCCTGCCTCAGTCTCTACCATTCACATGGGTGCGGCACCGCACCTGGCTAATTTAATTTTTAAAAATGTGTAGGAGTCAGTTGATACAGGTTTGGGAAGGCTCAATGTGTGCACCTCTTCCCAACTCAATGTTCAGTGACATCATGTTGGCAGCTTGGAATCAGCCATGAAAGAGGTATTTACACTGCAGGAATGGGCAGATGCTATAAAATAAAGGAGGGTATTTTCTCTGAGAACCAGTTGTTCATTATTTACCAGCACAGTAGTAACTGTAATAGATTTACAACAGTTCAAAGGTATTTTAATATCAGCTTTACTATATCCAAAGCAAAAACTAAGTAAGCATTTAGGATCAAAGTTGTATTACAGCCTGCAGAAAATTTATAATAAATACTAATAAATAAACCTGTTTTAAACTTGGTATTATATACTCTCCAGAAACTATGAAAAAATAGCTAGAAATATCATCAGAAAAATAGTCTGAAGTAATCAACATTTCCATGTATTTATTCTGTTTATAATTATGATTTCATGAGGAACACCAAAAATAATTAAATCTTCTGTTACATTTTTGTCAGCATTCCTACTCTTTCTTTATGCCAGAAGAAACTTACATGTTCTACCAATAACATTGCAGGAATTAAAATCTAGCCTATTTCTATTGCACTTTCAGTTTAATTATTTGTATATCTGTTTGGTGTGAACATTCCACTCCCTGTTTGTCCATCCCATCCCAACTATCATGTCCACAGTGATAGAAATTGTATTTCTCTCTTCTTTATTCTGTGTTCCCAGCACCTAGTGCAGTCTACGTTGTGCTTGGGACATACTGGACACACAATCTGCTCCTTTAAGACTAAACCAAGGAACACCAGGAAACAAATATCATGTCTTCCATTTCATACCAATTAAGGGGATAAAATTAAATGTTGTATCCCAAATCCCAGTGGCACGAGGAACAATCTAGAATGCAAATACATCTGAAATTGTGAAAGGTCACTGCATCCTGACTCTCTGTTACCATGCTTTCTGAGGGCAACACCAATAGGTGGGCTCTTGATAACTCTTGGGGCCCTCACTTACCTGAGGTTGAGAAGGGCTGGCGGTGAAGTGAAAGGCAACATTTGTCCTGAAAAATGTAAGTGGGAGAAGGGAAAAGGGGAAAAGTGAGAAAAAAAGCACAAGTTAGCATGCAAAAATCATTTATTCAAAAGAAAGTCATCTTAACCTAGACGGATGAAGAGACTTACCGTTTGTGAAGGGAGTTTGTCCCCTCAAACTGATAAACTAAATGGGAAGTTGGTGGTTTCAACTCCCAAGAATGATCCAATTGGGGAAGAAGATGGTTTTTATATCTTCAAATGTCCACAAAATCCTATCTATATAAGTAAGTACTTTGCCTTTGGGCTCTATTTTTACAATCAAGCACAGGGTTTAGGTATCAGAAGTGGGTTGAAAGAAAAGAAATGAAGATGTGGGGATAATGTAGGATAATTACGTTTTGGATAATGTAGATACTATTTCAAAATAATTTTGATGGATACATAGCAGAAGAAACTTTTTAAAAACACGATGAATTGGTTGGGCGAGGTGGCACATGCCTGTAATCCCAGCGACTCGGGAGGCTAAGGCAGGAGGATTGTGAGTTCAAAGCCAGCCTCAGCAACTTAGTGAGGCCCTAAGCAACTCAGTGAGACCCTGTCTCTAAATAAAATACAAAACAGGGCTGGGGATGTGGCTCAGTGGCCGAGTGCCCCTGAGTTCAATCCTCAGTTCCAAACAAACAAACAAACAAACAAAAAAACTCACGATGAATAGGTAATCACTCTGGCATGGCTGTTGGTGATAAGCACATGCTCTTCCTCTCTCTAGTTGCCTGCCACACCTGTTCAGAATTCTTCTCCAAGATTTTGCCCTTCTTGGCTTAGGCATTGCCTTCTAAACCCACCTTTAAAATGTAAATACCACCAAAAGAATATAATGAAGTTATTTGCTCTCCAAATAGTAATTTACTGTGAACTTTTTTATTAAATATTTATGAGGTAAGACAGCAATGATCCAGACACTAAGGAAGGAGGAATGTGAGAAACGTGGAAGAGTCACACTTTGAATGCTGCCCAGAAGAAATATCTGAGAAAAAGCTCAGGAGGCAGGAAAAAACAAAGACAAATTTGTTCTTCTCTACAGTTTTGTGAGGGTTGCTCTTGGGCTTTTTTGCTTTTTCTGGTTCCTGCCTCGTTATTAGCCTTGTAGATCACACATACGAGTCTACTGTACTTGAAATTCTCCAAGCCGCAGAAACACGGCTCCTGGGTATGGCATATCCCCACCCATTTAATGTGCACCCCTCCCTGCATTTCTGGGCATCTGAACCTGAACTTTTGGAATCTCTCACCATCTTCATTTCCTGAGACTCTCTGAAGACTCTTTCTTCCAACTCCTCATTTTCCTCTTTTAAAAATTAAATATCTTCTAAACTTAGAGATTCCTTTGTAAAGGGCATATCAAGACATTTAAGCAAGTGTATATTTTGAGGTCTTATGTAGAAGTCATAAAACTTGAGCACTGTTTATAAAGACAATGGCCTCAATTTAGACTGTTACTGAACTGGGCTCAGAATTCAGCTCACAGCAATGGATGCAATTTTTATATATTCCCTTTCAACAGATATCGTCAACCATGTGGAGGATTGGTTCTGCTGAACCACTATTGAAACTCCTCTCCTTAAGTCATCAAAAGAAGCCCAAGTCCATGTCAAACCCAGCTGTGAGTCTCTACCAAGGATCCATCACTAGAGTCAGGATCTGTGGTGCTGTGTGTGGCCTAGGTGTGGTCCTTCTTGGGTGAGGCAACAGGGTTACCTGCTGTCATCAGGGCAATAGGGGCCCTCAGCTCACTTTGTTGACAAGTCAGAATAAGGAAGAGGACACTGATTTTCTTGGCTAGCATGAAATTTCCTGAAACAACTGTGTACTTAGGCCAGAAATTTGATTTTTATCTACCCCTTCATTTGAATTCCAATTATAACACAGAATTTGTGGACATCAATATGCACTTTGTTTTTTCTTGTTCTTTATATTTTATTAGCTAGTATAATGCATAAAAACTTTGAAAGTATGTCATCATCATCAGCAGCAGCAACATTATTATTTTTGTGGTACTGGAAATGGATCCCAGGGGTGCTTTACCACAGAGCTACATCCCCAGTCCTTTTTATTTTTTATTTTGAATCAGGGTCTCACCAAGTTGCTGAGGCTGGTCTCAAACTTATGATCCTCTTGCCTCAGCCTACCAGGTGTCTGGGATTTCAGGCATGTGCCACCATGCCTGGCTGAAAGTATATTATTGAATTTAAGACGATTATATGAAAGTCCTTTCTTTCTCTTGGAGTCAACAGTATATGTACAACAAATGTTGTCTATTTGGGATGAAATATTGTTTCTTCTTTTGTGGTTCCTAATAGAGGTGGGGATAGTTTTATTTTGCCAAGGGTCATGAACCATTGGAGCAAAGCTAAATTCATATGCACCTTTTGTTTTAGAGAAAGAAGCAACTTTTTTTGTTTTAAAAATTAAGAACAGGAAAGAAATACTTACTCAACAAATATAAGAGATGAAAGTGCAATTTTGTTGCACTTTTTTTGCAATTTCAAGCAAGGAGAAAAGGTAAAAGAAACAGATGGAATCAAGGGTGTGTGCAGATCAGCGATGAGGGGAGAGGAAGAGCCAGACAGGAACCCATGGGGACAGAGAAAGAGAGAGAAGAATTCTTTGGAGGAGGATAATAAAATAGATAAAAAAAGGAAAGAGAGATGGGAAGAAAGTGGAAGAGGAAGGAGAGGGAGGCACAAGAGTTCAGTATTCCCAGAGAGGTTCAGTCACAGCATCTTACTCATCTTACCATCAAGCTCCTGACACAGAGAGCCATGGGTGTTCCAAACCTGCTCTTTATTTGTTGAAGGAAATATTATTGCCTTGGACTATGGACTTCATTCCCTATAATCTTCCAACTGACATCTGTCCTGGGTTCCTGTCACTGCCCAAATCTTTCTCCAGTCCTTCTGTCGTCTCCAACCCTCTGCCCTTCATCCCTCTGGTCTAAGTATGAACTCTGTGCTTATGTGCTAATAGAGTTTTATCCTTCTCCATGACTTTGTTTTACAAAATCCACTCTTCTGTGAATTTAATCTTCCTTTCTACTCCTTTGTTTATAAATATATCCCAGTCTCACCTATTTTCAAAATAAGTAACAAACCACTCTAACACAATTCTACCCTTATCTCCCTTCTTCAATGTTATCCTATACCCTTCCTTTCCTTCACAATCTAGTTTCATAAAAGAGTTTCTACTCTCATTCATTCTTCCCTGTGCTCACTCGTGTCATGATTCTTTCCCCATCATCCCCTTGAATCTGCCTTGCTGATGGTAACAGTCACCCTTGTCTCAAGTCTATTTGGGCAGCTATAATAAAATACCATAAACTGGGTGCTCACATTTTTTGTTTCCTTGGCTGGGGGTGGAACCCAGGGCCTCATGCATGCGAGGCAAGTGTTCTACCATGAGCTACATCATCAGCCCACTGTGTATTTATAAAGGTTAGAAATTTATTTCTCATAGTTCTGGAGGTTGGGAAGTCCAAGACCAAGGTGCCTGCAGAGTTGGTGTCTGACGAGGGCCTGCCTCTTTATTGATGGCACCTTCTTACTACATCCTCATGTGGTAGAAAGTGTGAAGGGTCTCTTCTACATGATCCCATTCATGGGGGCTCCATCGTCATGACCTTTTCACTTCCCAAAGGCCCCACTTCCTAGTACCATCACCATGGGGGTTAGGATTTGAATATATCAATTTGGGGGAATACAAACCTTTAGACCATAGCACCTTCTAATAACTAAATCTAGTGACTTAACCCTCAACTATCTTTATTTCTCCATGACATCTGATATTGACAATCACTTTCTCTGTCTTCCTTTTCTTTCCACATTTTTAAATTGGTGCATTGTAGTTGTACATAATGATGGAATTTGTTGTTAAATATTTGCGCATGAACATAACATAACAATATAATTTGGCCAATATACTCCCCAGAACTTCCCCCCCTCCCTCCAGACCTCCCACTTCTTGGCCCCTTTACTCTACTGATCTCCCTTTGATTTTTAGGAAATCCGCCCCCAACTTTCTTTCCCCTTTTCCTCTCTAGCTTCTACATATGAGAGAAAAACATATCACTCTTAACCTTTTAAGTTTCACTTAACATGATAATCTCTGGTTCCATTTGTTTTCCTGCAAATGCCATAATTTCATTTTTCTTTATGGCTGAATAAATAAATGTCTGTTGTGTATATATACCACATTTTCTTTATCCATTCATGTGTTGATGGATGCCTAGGCTGGTTCCACAGTTTGACTATTGTAAATTGTGTTGCCATAAACATCGGTATGCATGTGTCACTGTAGTATGATGACTTTAATTCTACAGGGTAAATACTGAGGAGTGTATACCTGGGTCATGTGGGGGTTCCATGCCTAGTCTATTGAGGAGCCTCCATACTGATTCCCATAGTGATTGTACTAATTTACAGTCCCACCAACAGTATGAAAGTGTTCCTTTTTCTCCACATCCTCTCCAGCATTTAATGTTTATTATCTGTGTTCTTGATGACTGCCATTCTGACTGGTGTGATATGAAATCTCAGTGCAGTTTTGATTTACGTTATCTGTAATTGCTAATGATGTTGAAGATTTTCTCATGTATTTGTTGACTATTTGTATTTCTTTTTGGAGAAGTGTCTGATTAATTCATTTACCCATTTATTAATTGGGTTATTTGATTTTTTGGTGTAAAGTTTTGTGTGCTCTTTATGTACTCAAGATATTAATCCTCTGTCAGAATAGTAGCTAACAAAGATTTTCTCCCATTCTGTAAGTTCTCTCTTCACATTCCTAATTGTTTCTTTGCTGTGCAGAAGCTTTTAAATTTGATGCCATCTCATTTATTAACTCTTGGCCTTATTTCCTGAGCTTTATGGGTTCTATTAAGAAAGTTGTTGCCTATGTCTAAAAGCTTTCTCTGTCTTGAAGCACTTTCTCTCCCCTGGCCTCTATGACACCTGCTTTCCTGGGTTTTCTTTCATATATCTGGCTGTGTTTACTCAGCCTCTTTTGAAATAACTCCTACTTCTCAAAACATTCTTTATAAGAATGTCAGCCATAGTTCTGTTCTTGGTCTTCCCAGCTTTCTTAGACACATGTATATATCCAGTTGCCAAAAATACTACAAAAGTGCTGGTGAATCTCAAGTCTCTCTCTCCAGCCCAGTGTCATCTCCTGGGTTCCAGTCACAGAACAGAGATTCCCTTCATTTGTCCTTGATCATCCCTCAAGTACCTCAAATTCCACTTGATCAAAATGAAATGTACTGTCACTGATCCCAACTCACTATGCCTTTTTGACAATAAACCTCACCAGACGTCCAGCATCATTGTAGGATTCATCTCAGACTTTTCTCTATCACCTTCTACATTTAGTGATCCTCTCATTCTATTAGTATAAAAGTAACCGGGATGTACTTACCCTTACCCCTGCCAAATCACCATCTTTGCTCAGTACAGCTTCAATAAAAAAAGTAATATAAATCTTTACTGAGTCTCTCCCAAAATACTAAGGGATGATTACAGAATATGACACATAGCAGAATCATTCAAGTGCCTCTCAGCCATCCATTCCTAAAAAAAAAAAAAGAAAAAAACAACGCAAAAAAACCAAAAACCTAAAGACAAAAACCAAAACCCTACTTTAACAGCATGGTAGCTGTATCTCATTCACACATTTTCTTTGCTCAAAAAAAAAAAAAAAAGTCTCAAGATCTTTACTTAGAAGGCTACAGGAGGGTCAAAGACTGCAAGTATTCATATAAGACTATAATTTTTATTCTGTCTCATGTATTTGTTGCATTTGTGAATTTCCCCCTTGTGTATTATTACACTCTTTTTCTCCCTTACAACTTTGTTACTTCTATAATATGTTCAGGTTCTAATTATTAGTTATTTTTCTCTATTCATCTAACTTTTCATTTGTCTATTTGCCTTTACTCTTTCTTCCACTCTAATCCATCTTCCACACTGCTACTGAAGTCATGTCAAAGGTCAAACTTGTTCATGTTATTGTTTCTTAAAACCCTTCAGTGGCATCCCAACCCCCTCATTCAGCATCCAACATCAAGGCTGGGTCCTCTCTGTTTCTCTAGGTGCTGTAACTCTGCCTTAGGGGTCATGTGGAGCAGCCTTCATAAAGGGCTTCTACGTAGCTGTCCATTTTTAACTCAGACCTCTGCCCTGATGTCTCATTGGTTCAACTTTGCCAGACATCCCAACTTCAAACTCAACATGTCCAAAAGTGAGCTTATTATCTCTTCCTTTCTTGAAATCCTTATTTTCTTTTAGTGATGCCTCCATCTGCAAGCTGATGTGGTTCTTGATACTTCTGTCTCCCTTTCTTCCCACATCCACTCAAGTTTTGTCAACTTCACTTCCTAAATTCTTCAAGTCACCTTCCTTTATTAATTTTGACCACTGACTGCATCAGCCTTCTAACTCCTACACTTTCAGTTGTGTCCCTTTCAAATCTATTCTCTGTGCAACTATATAATGTGGACAATTATCTAAATTTCTTAACACCACTCTGGACCTCCTTCTACCCTGTGATAAGGGGCCTCCTTGGCCCTCAGACCCCTGCGGCTCCCTGTCAAAACTTCACACTGAACACCGGGACACTGGAGTTTGGGTGTACGTGTAGTGGCAAAGTTGTATATGGGTGTGGAGGGAGTGGGAGAGAACAGCAGGGAGTGATGTTTGAGAGCAGAGTTGTCTTATTTAAAGTTGGATTAAAATAAATGTTTTATGGATTTAAGAAATATATTTAGGGGAACATAAAAATTGGGAGGACAGTTTTAAACAGAAAGTAAAAATAGCACATTATGGTAAGAAGAACTCAGAACTAAGAGTTGGAAGCAGAGTTTAGCCCTGATTTTACACTTCCCTAGTTGTGAGTTTGGAAAAGTCACCTAACATCTTTGAGCATCTAAGTCATAGATGCCTATAGACCAAGTTACTCAGAGGGTTGAAGTAGGAGGACCTCTTGAGCCCGTGAGTCTGGGGCCAGTTTGGGCAACACAGTAAGGCTGCCTCTCCACAAAACCAAAAAAATAAAAAGTAAAACTGAAAATTCCCAAACCATCTCTGAGCATCAGATGGCTCATCTGTAAAAAAGAAATGGGTGATTTAGACTCCCAAAATTCTTTCAGTTCTTAAAATGTGTGATTCTAGCTGGGCACTGTGGTGGAGGCCTATAATCCTAGTGACTCAGGAAGCTGAGGCAGGAGGATTACAAGTTCAAGACAAGTCTGGGCAACTCAGTGAGGCCCTGTCTCAAAATTAAAAATTAAAAGGGATGGGGATGTAACTTAATGATAGTGCACCCCTAGGTTCAGTTTCCAGTACCTACCCCCTGCCCCCAAAAGTATGATTCTAGTCATACTTTAAGTATGAAAAAAACAGAATGTGTTTCATATATATTCTAGTCTGCAGAAACTACAATGTTAGGAACAACTGAGTTAATTCTGAAGTTTTTCTCTCAATATCTGGAGCCCAGTTCTTACAATCCTATTTCTGGGTCACTAGCAATGCTGATAGAGCCAGGGAGGCAGAGACACATTTATCTCAGCTGCCATCTTAGACTTATCTTGGCTCTTAAAAGACTTGGTAACTCTGTGCATTTTAAAATGTTCTCCGTTTCTGATTGCTAAGCTAAGTTATATCATAAGATGTGGAAACAGAACACAATGTGACAGAATAGATTTGCAGTTTCACTGACATGCAAATCATTCATTAACACTTGCACAGAGTTGTGACCTTATGACTTCAGGTTCTCAGAATTCAGTTCTCCAAGGGGTCTAATCACCTCCCCCAAAACTCACACAATTCAAGTACACTGCCAACAGGTGACAGTGGGATCAGAGACACTAATTAGCCAAGGTAAGCCTTCTCTGAGAGGTTACACTGCACCGTTCAAATAATGTGCTACCACTACCACCAAAAGTATAACCATGTATTCCCACATGGTTTAAAATCAAACAGATTTTAAATTATTAAGTTAAACTTAAGCATCACATTTAGAAATTGCTGTAGGGTAATGGTTCCCTACTCTGGCTGCATGTTGGAATCATCTGGGAAACATTAAAAACTGTATCAGTGCACAAATCTCCTCACTAAAGACCTTAACTTAATTGGTCTGGTAAATCTTATCCACCAAAGAATACATTTCCATTTTTTGTTGGGGGTGGGGAGGGTGGTGTCCTTTGCTCTTAAAATTTTCACATCATCTTTTTCAACACCAGAATTAATGCAGGGACTTGGAACAAACTGCTGAGTCTACTTCTCCATCCTTCTGACCATTCGTTTGGCCATTTGTCCAATTGTTTTGATAGCTACAGTACTATGTCCATGATGCAGAGAAGACCAAGATAAATACTTCCTACTAGCAACTCCACTTACTATAGACTGCTTTATAAACTGCCTTAGAAAATGTAAAAAGGGCTTTCTAATAGAAACAGAACATATTGTTCAGAAAAAAGTGAGCTGAAAAATAAAGTAGCATACAGTATTGTAAAAATATTCTTATTTTTTAAATTAGCTTTTAAATAAAAATAGAACAAACATATAGAAAAGCAAATATGATAAGCATATAACTTAGTGAGTTATCACCAAGTCAGTAGAACTGTGCATTTATTGTTTTCTACTTAGAGATACTACTGTCCTGGCTTCTAATATTACAGAACAGTTTCACCTGCTAATAAACTTCATATAAATGTAACCAAACAGCATGTGATCTTTTTGTCTGGCTTTTGTTCAACATTGTGAGGTTTCCCCATGTGCTTAGGTACAACCATAGCTTGTCCACTGTTATTGTTGGGGGTATTCCACTGAATTAATATCACAATAACACAACCTCTAAATCCAGAAGTGGAATATTTAGTTAGGACTGGCACTGCATTGTCAGACCTTTCAAATTATAATATTGTGATAGTTGTACTGGAATCTTACTGTGGTTTAAATTTATATTTCTCACAGCTAATGAAATGCTTTTTCTGTTTTGTTTTGTTTTGTTCTTGGTGGGGGGAGCTTCTTTGGAGAAATGTCAAAGTTTCATGCCTATTTTTTCCAATGGACTTGTGTGTTTGTTTTGCTTTTTAAACAACAGGGAAAAACATGTTAGTCATTCCAATGAAGGACAAAGTCACATTGCTAGCTACATTCCTAACTTCAATGGAGAAAACTGAAATAGCAATCAGGATAGGAAAAATAGCTCTAAGTCTTCCTTAAAAGAAAAACAAAATTTCTTTCAGGAGTGTGGCAGTGGTTAGTCATTTAATGGTAACCAGATACCAGTAATTCTTGACTGGATTATAGGCAGGACTGGGCCCTCATGCAGATTTCTGAAAAGGGACACATCTATGAGGCCAACAGCTCTTTCCCTCTGCACCAGTCCCCTACTACCTCCTTATTGATTAGATTACGGCCTTGCTGGGCAGAACAGTTCAGAAGGTGCTAAAATAATAAACTAGGTGGATAATTTCTTTGCAGAGTGCTAATCTGTAAGGATGGAAGCTGAATCGAACATCTTCAAGCACAGAAAGGGCAGACAAGCAAACAGAGAAAGGCCACATGAGTCCTGCTTACCAAAGCTGGAAGTGCTTGATCTTGGTAACCAGCAGTTTGTAGTGGGCACCAAGTGGTGCCATGGATGCCACGTCTACAAATATCAGTTGTTCCAAAGGTCCTGTTTCATTGGTTGCTTTTGAGGGACATAGGGTGCGACTGACTTCCTGGTAGTTGTAGCTCCTCTGGTATCTGTAGCAGACAAGGGAGGCAACATCAGCAAGAATAAGGAAGAGACTCCATGAACAGCAGGGGGGAAAGATTATCTCATTCTCCTTCTTTCCAAATTGCTTATTTTAAATTTCAGATTGGACCTATTGATAGTGATTTTAGAACAAGTGTCCTTGGCCAGGCATGGTGGCATTTGCCTGCAGGAGGCTTGAAGCAGGAGGATTGCAAGTTCAAGGTCAGCCTCAGCAATTTAGCAAGGCTCTCAGCAAGTTAGTGAGACCCTGTCTCAAAATAAAAAACAAAAAGGGTTGGGGATGTGGATCAGTGGTTAAGTGCCCCTAGTTCAATCCCTGGTACAAAAAATAAAAGACAAGAAACAAACCCAACTAGTGTTGTTGTGGCATAATAATGGGGACATGAGAACTCTTTTGTGCTGACCAGATCACTTAGGCAGGGTCTATATTAGGTCAAGCCATCTTCCGATCTTCCTATTCAGTGAGGAAAAACATCAGATATTGAGGGGGAAGGATGTCCTAATTAGAAAA